>DWBA01000669.1:0-12419 GCA_018236825.1 Apodemia zela
GTAGAGATAAGCTCGCCCATTGTACTTATGTTACATTTGTTTTCTCCAAATTGTGCTATTTCCTGTGTACAATAAAGAAATAAATAAATAAGTAATGAAAATCTTTTCTTTTTAATTTTTTTTAAAGATTTTTACTTTTGAGCGAAGTGCTATTTGAATCTGCTGAAAATGTGTCTATGAACCTGACCGATCGCCCACACCCGGTAGGTATTATTATATTATATGATGATAACATTGCCCATCACGATTACACGCTTGGGAATGTCAGAATGGTTCAGTGCTAAGAATTTTGGGGATTCAGGCGAAAATCAATTAGGTGAATAAACAAAATTTTATACATTTTTGGAAAAAACTATAACATAGGTACTGTAAAAACTATTGCAATCGATTCTCCTGCTGATTCTGAACAAACAAACAAATAAAATACACCGTGTATATGTGTGCATTTTAGCGTTATATTCTTCTTCAGCATACTCTGTATAGCCTAAACGTATTGATAGATTAAAGGTTGAGACGTGTTATTAGATTCTCCTAAATAATTGAGTAACATAAACGATTTAGTTTTCATCGGACTACGCTAAAAGGAGCGTTATATTTTTTCGGTTTTTTATCAACATAGGCTTGCCACCTATCACATTGTAGGACCGAGTATCTTTGGCTAATCTAAGGTGCAATTGTTGTACCTCTGCCTACCTCTTCCGAGATACAGGCGTGAAGATATTTTACTTCTATTGATATTTAAAAATACACCTAAGCATTGGTATTTGAACTCAAAGAGTATTAAAGAGCTCGAAAAATCTACTTTGTTAAAATAAAAGGAGAAATTAAAGTATTTCATTTTGCCAATTTTCGCGGAATGTAACTGCTGTGATGCAAATGAAACAAAATGTAGTGTATGAAATGAGATGAACTTACCTAAGGTCTGTTTAAATCGACACTATTTCAATTTTTGAAAAGCTGTAACTTTTTAACACAATGATGGATTTTGCGGCATTCTGCGTTGAATTTTTTGAGGTCTAAAATGTTGTCTTGCCTACAAAATTGATTGAAGTTAAAGCAATTACTTATAAAATTACTAACTTGTTCAACACCTCTCTTTCTTAGATTGGGCCATACACTACAAAGGTCTTGTGAATTTAAACGACGTGCTAACACGGCAACTTCTTTTATAAAGAACCAAAACACGAAAATTTAAGCAAATACACAATTTAGGCCCGTAACCGATCGTTCAAAGCTCTTGTGATAAAAGGTTAGTTTATATACATACATTTCTTTCTCGTTTACTTTTAAGATCTTGTCATAGAATGCTAGAGTAAAGAAAGGCTGAAAAGATATATTGAAATCATTGTATCTATAAATAAGTTTTAGTATAAGATTCCGATCTATCCAGGCGGGTTCGTGCAAAAAATTGTCTTTTTAATAAATAATAATAATATGACTGCACAAATTACACGAATTGATCTAACCCCAAAGTAAGCAAATTATTTGCTTGTGATATGGGTGTTAGTCAACGATACTAATACATATAATTACACATATAAGTACTTTTATATATATTTAATAAACACCCAAACCCAGAAGTACAAACATCTATGCTAATGTTTGTCATTGCCGGGAATCGAACCCGGGCCCCATTGATTCGTAGTCAGGTTCACTAACCACTCGACCAACGGGGCGATCACTTAATAATAAAATAAATCCCATTTGTTTGATAAAACGATTTACTGTGAATATTATAGCATTGATTATAATGGTTAAGCTACTACTTAATTAAAGAAAGATACAATAAATTTGATTTTAATTACAAAAACACTTGTACAATATGAATTTATCATATTGTACATATTTCAAAAATGAATTTTCAAGTAACAAGTAAGGGTATACGTACTTGCCCATGGTTAAAACAATAATGAATTGAAATTATCGCGTTGATCACTCACTGATGAATACAAAATAGGACACTGGTCGCGTTAAGTATTGGTTGTATTATGTCGCACGGTATCCTTAATAAAAAAGTATCTCCACGCCCGTATCCCCAAAGAGGTAGGAAGAGGTACTTAGTCCCATAATGTGATAGGTGGCAAGCCTATGGCCAACCGGGACAAAAAAACACTTTCCCAATCCCGGGCAACGTTGTTTTTTATCAGAAAACTGAAAAAAACAAATATTTTGACTTGCCCCGACCCAGAAATCAAACCCGGGACCTTATGTGGTCAACTCCGGCACCGGAGCACTAGACCACAGAGGCGATCAATATCCTAATAGGACTGTTTATTAACTTCACTAATACCTATTTGACACTGCTGGTAAATTTGTGCTCATTTAGACGTATTGTATCTAAACAAAAGTGACATAACGTATAGATTAAAGAGAAAGCGAGTATAGTTTACACGTATAATCAAACTCGTTCATTAATAAACCTCTATTTTAACGAATCCTTAAGCAAGACGTTATTTATTAAACTTGTTTATTAATAAACTCCTATAATATCAAATCACAAAGCAAAATGCTATTTTTTTAAACTTGTTTACCAATAAAACCATATATGTATTAACAAATCACAAACCAAGATGCTGTTTTTTTAAACATGTTTATCAGTAATTCCTATATTAACAAATCACAAAGCAAGATGCTATTTTTTTAACTTTTTTGTCGATAAAACCCAATATTAACAAATCACGAAACAAAATGATATTTTTAAAATGTTTTTATTAATAAAACCCTATATTAACAAATCACAAAGCAAGATGCGATTTCTTATATTGTACTTGATTATCAAGAAAACCTTATTAACAAATCACAAAACAGGGTGCTATTTTTAAACTTGATTATCAATAAAAGCCTATATTAACAAATCACAAAGCAAGATGCTCTTTTAAAGAAACTTGTTTATTAATAAAACCCTATATTAACAAATCACAAAGCACGATCCTATTTTTAAAACTTGTTTATTAATATAGCGTCTTATATTTCAATGTCACAATCTAAATACTGTTTCTGTACAGCTGAAAGAAGCGATAAAACTGCAAAATTGCTTTCATGAAAAACCCTCCAACACTTTACGAGTTTGACACAAATGTTACATAATTGAAACATTAAAAGTTGTACAATCACCAGCAAATACAGACGATAAAGGTTTCTTGGGGCTATTTTGAAAACAAAATATTGCGTCAGATTGTTTTAGTATAAAGATAGCAATAGGCATTTACTCGGTTCGCTCCTCCAATACATTATGAATGTTTATGGATGAAAGCATCTATTGCACGACTCGAAGCAATAAAGAGTGCTCTACGATCGTAATATTTTTTCGCATCCTTTCTGCAACTATTTATATTGTTATACTCTTCTTAGCACATAGAACCTACTTAATTTATATAATATTATTAGGCACCTACATAGTTAATTTAATGAAAATTTATTTTTTAATTTTTGTAAATTAATTCAGTGTTATAGCTACGAAAAAAAATATTAAAATTAGTTAAAAAATGTTTCTTAAATTGTGTAGCTTGGAAACACGATATTTTGAGAAACAAATAAAATATTTGATCTATTTTCACCGAACTGTTTATTTTTAGAATTTACTATTTTAATTTTTTTTAACTCTGCTTAAAAAAGCTGCCATTTTCTTTAACATTTAACATAAATAGATAGACATTACAATTGTAATGCGAAAGTTTATAAACATATTTAAATGTTTGTTCCTAAATCACGATTAAAATAGATACATAGTGCTGGACAAATTACATGAATTGATCTAACTCCAAAGTAAGAAAATTATTTGCTTGTGTTATGGATGTTAGTCAACAATACTAATTCATAGAAATACATATATAAATAGCATAACATACATAATAAACACTCAAACCCAGAAATACAAACATCTATATTCATCGCACAAATACTTGTCTATATCGGGAATCAAACCCGAGCTCCATTGATTGCGTAGCAAGGATTAGTAATCCGAAAAATATAGAGTTTCTATTGTAGCCTACGCAGCTAGTATGTTATGTTACGAATTTGTACTATAACAAGTATTAAACTTCACGAAGTACCCACGTTAAGATGTGTTGAAGGTTACTAATGTGTAGCAATCCTCACGGTATTATCTGCAAATTTACTAACTACCGTTCACACAACTGTGTTATAGCACTGGCTATTATTATAATTTAAATGGAGCAAAACTACAACTTACATCTAATTACTTGTATAGTATTTTTGGAATCCTAGACCAGATTTTAACAAATTTATATAAGATCTCTAAAGAAGTTTAACTTCAGTAATAAAATATAAGCTAGGTTATAGCTTTTAAGCAAGATTAAGTAAGGATATCTATCCGGAAGGCCCTGCCACGAAATGTATGTCAATTGCATAAAGAGCTTTATTGAAATTTCACAAACGAAGGCCTTTGAGATACAAGGCTCTTTGTTTCCTTTTATTTGCCGCCGATAAGGAGTTTCCTTGGCTTGTATAGGCTACTATTTTAAAAGATGAACAAACGGCGGTGCTTTTATTTTTACTTTAAGAAAAGAAGGTGAAATAATTTTCAAAAATAACCAACTTCGATAATTACATTTCTTATCTATTCGAATATTTTAAAAGTAGCTACAGCATTAAATCTAGACCTAGACTATCTGTAATTTGGTATAAAGATTCTGTATGCCAAATTTCACTCAAATCCGTGAATTTGTTTCCGTGTGATAAGGAAACAAGCACACAAACACACACACATAAACTTAAATATTAATAAGACTAAGCTAGTACGCTCTCCGATCTTGTGAGAATGACAGGCCGATTAGTTTTTTTTTTTGTTTTTGTATGGTGCTGATATTTAAGTGAGATTTAAATTAATAAGGCAAAAGGGTTAAGTTTTTGATTCTGAGCTATATTCTACTTCAAATATTTAAACTAAACATTGACGGCAATATAAGGTTTACCATTAATAAGAATTTTGTATTACTCCCATGAATGACAAATTTTTGATCCACTTTAGTATCTTGCTCACATGCTATGAATACTTGCAGCATAAATTAATTAAAAAGTACAATTTTTGAGGGGTAGAAAAATAACTTTTACCGTGAGCAAATAAGATAGCAAACAAGCTGATGGGTCTCCTGATGGAAAGAGTCACCCATCGCCTATAGACACCAAAGATGTTAATAGTGCGTTGCTATCTTGTGTCTTAATACCACATGCATAAGTTTACCGGCTATCTCACGGTCCAAACCGGAACACGACAGTGACAACACTAGCGCTATTGTAGCAGGAATAGGCAAGGCGGTGGTACCAGACCGGCGCGAGACAATGCTAAACTCTACCACCTTGTAGCCACGACAGTAGTAACTCACATTTAGTCGTCTTTTACGACATGCCTGGCAGAACGGCAGTTCGTCTTTTCTTCAAAGGAGCCCAAACCAACACAGGGTTTGCGATTGCGAGTAATATTACAATAATATTATACTAAGCATACAATTGCTACGACAAATATATTTTCGTAGCGTTACGTCTTACGCTACGGCATGCCGGTTAGCGTGATGTGCTACGGCATAGAATATTAAGAACTAAAATGTATATTATATAATTAGATTTATGAAAAAGTGTCAGTCACTAAAATGAAAATGATTAGCGAAATGTTTAGCTGAGTGAGGTTAGGTTAACTTTAAATTTGCTTACCATAGTTAGCAAACATCATTTTAGCTAACCAATAATGGTTTTTTACTAAGAGATAGAGTTCCGCACTGAAACTGCGGAGATTTCAGCACGAAAAACCATATAAACATGTAAAAAATAATTTATAAAATAAAGATGAAAGAAGCATTTTAAAATTTAAACAAGAGAAGTCTCGACACTAGCTGGATGCTATCAACTAAACTATAGTATCGAGTTTAAGTTATTGTATAGTTTCCTCTGTAGCATACTATTTTAATTAATTACATAGCAAACAAAAACGGAGCTCTGTTCGTGTTAAGAGATAACCCAGCCTTTGGGCACTAGAGAAAATAATGTCACCTTGCTATCCACGTATGTAATTTTAACACCTACTTTACGCTTCGAGCTAAAATATGATCGTTTTTTAGCACTGACAATATGACTGCAGGAGACGGCGGAGGACGGGATCACCTTTTATGAACCAAAAAGTCTACTGACGTTTGATTTACTCTACCTTCCTCGCAATGAAATCGGCCTAATAGTATTTTTTTGACAGAGTAACATACGAACGGTCAGCTAGTTTTAAAATAAGTAAAATCTGCATAAGTTAGCGATCGGCCCCTGGTCGTAATTCGGACATTGATTAAACAATAAAATCTCGTAAGTTTGACGATGTTATCATGTATGTCAAATATATTTAGCGTTTGTAATATGTATTTTATAAATAGTGTATATAATACATATTATTTAATAATATTAGTTTTTTCCCTCATTGCTGAGGATCGTGATCACTGGATCCACTACCTATTTGACCTATAGAGATTCTCTTGGGAGAATTGTGCTGTGGTTTCCCGTTGCCTTCTGGACCAGTTTTTTAGAGGTCGTTTTGCCTTTAAGGTCACCGATGCCCTCTTCTAGTTGGGGCCAACCAGGTGTGAATGGTTATACCGCCATTGATCGGTCGCCAGAACCCTGTCCGTTATCCAGCAGGGAGCACCAACACAAACTTTGTGGTTTTCTCGATGCTCTGTCTAATTGTGCGTTGTATTATTATTTTGTTCAAATGGTAAATAAATAAAAAAATTGTAAGTTTGACAATTGGGTCAGACAAGATGTAGTCTCCGTGTTCCCTTATTCCTTTTACTTACTTTACGTCTATATTCCTATAGTAAAGTATAATTGAATACAACTTTCACTCCATGTTAAAATGAAGAACCCTAATAATAAAGTCCCTTTAATTTATTATTTAGTAGCTCTAATGGCGGTACCACAGTAATAATCCCCCTTATTTTATCTCCAATAACCATCCGTACCGTTCCCGTCTACGTGTTATCTGTAATATCGAGTTCCGTGGAAAATAATCAGATAGTTCAGTCCTTTCCTGTCCGTAAGTAATCATCTGTACTGGAAAATTAAAGTTCACATTCTAAATACAATTTGAAGGTTTTTAGAATGTGAACTTTAATTTACAGAAATTTAAATGAGAAAAGTGTTTCCCATTATATTAGTTTCGTCACTTTTAAAGGAGATTTTAATTTTAAAGGATAGAACATTTCTCATATTAGTTTGATCAAATAATGTTAAATCTATATTAATATTATAATATGCGAAAGTTTGGATGGTTGGACGGATGGATGGATGGATGTTTGTTGCTCATTCACGCAAAAACTACTAAATGGATTTGGATGAAATTTGGCACACATATAGATGATAACCTGGAATAGCATATAGGCTACTTCTTATCCCGAAAAAATGAGTCGTTCCCGCGGGATTTACCAATAACTTTTATAATGCAGCGGGCTGCACGCTGTAACTAGTAATACATAAACTAAAAGCCCTGATGATGCCGGAACAATCGAAACCTGTTGACGTTTAAATCAATCAATTATAATTGTGAAACAGTACAAGCGTTTTTCTAAATCAATACAATGCAGTTTCGCCAAGTGCTGACGATGGAAAGTATAAATTAGTTTGGTCACTTTCATTCATGAAATGGATTTCATTTATTTTTATAAAATAACGAGCTGACCCGGGAAACTTATTTGTATTGAATATTTTGGTGGAAGAGATTTCATTGAAATCGGTTCGGTAGTTTCGAAGATTATTACAAACGAACATCGCGACACGGGATTTTTATATATTATAAAGTTGTAAATAAAGTGTTGATTTCGAACCCATTTAAAACAAACCATTTAAAAGAAAACGATTTTCTGCTAAGCAATTATTTGAAAACAAATGACAGGTCTTACTGCCGTCGTGATCACTTGGTGGTAAAGTTCTTTAACGTTTTGCTCTGGTCTGGTACCACAAACTTAGTTTTTCCTGTCGCAATGTCAGTGCTTGTTAGTATTGTGTTTTAGTTTAAAGAGCGAGATAACCGGTGACTTTAAGCTTGTGGCATTACATTCTAGCCACTTGGTTACCAACGCAATATTATCATCTTTAATATCTATTGGCGATTGTTCTTTCTTTCAATCGCGAGAGCCATCTGTTAACCAACTAGTCTTTTTTCACTTCTTCTTTCTCTCAATCAGAGCCAGGCGCTTGTTTGTTATCTTATGGTACAAAAAAATGATACGTCCGGCCCCATCGTGGTATAATAGGTGGCAGAGTTTTAAAATGCATGTGGCATTTAAAACGTTCAACACGGATAGCAACGCAACATTAACATCTGCTTGTTTGTTACCTTATGACGTAAAAAAAGCATCCTTCTGACTTTTGATACTGCAATTTACAAACCTACTGCATGTGTAACAAGTCGGTTAGATTTCTAGTTCTAAGTCAACTTTCTTTTCACGTATCAAGCTAGGTGAAATCGTATAATAGAGTAGTCGATGAATTGCTTTTCATTGACATCCCATGTTATAAAAACTATGAGTTCTGGAACCAGGGCTTGTTAACCGATTAATTTTCAAACCCAAATCAGCGCAAGTACATAAGCGTTCTTGGTTTGTCCACGGTTTTGGCTTATACCGGTTTTTGTAGGTTTATGAATCGCTCTCGTCTCAGATACGCTCCGAGAGAACCCTTTTATAAAAAGAACCGGTTTCAAGCCCTGTCTGGAACTATATATTTTCCATAGATATTATACACCATATTTTCTTAGTGTTTATATTGAAATGTTGAATAACCGAAAGAACTTTAATTTGCACAAAATAAAGTTTGTATTTGAGTCTTTCTAGGGGTTCTCTCATTCGTAATTTTGATCGTACAAAAATAGTATCAGTCTTTGATGCTTTTTCTTACCTAATTAACGTATTTGCTGTGATCGATAAAGCCCGCATCAAATACTCGTACCTGTACTTGGTTTTTGGCTGGATCATTTTTTTATATCATAAGATAGCAAACAAGCTTATAGCTCTCCTGATGGAAAGAGAAACCATCGCCAATTGACCACAAAATATGTCAATGGTGTGTTACAATCTGTGATATTTTACCTAGTGTTGTTCCGGGCTCCCTTTGAAGAATAAACCGTCTGCCGTTCTGCCAGGCAATTTGTAAGATATGAACTATTGACTATACGAGTCACTACCAATTGTGGCAAGTAGGTGGTAGAAAACTACATTATCCCTGCCTGGCAAGAAATCAGATGGTGCTTATGCATGTGGCATTGTCATCCCGCCACATGAATAGCAACGCACCATTAGCATCTTTGGTGTCTATAGGCGATGGTATCTCTTTCCATCAGGAGAGCCATTTGCTTGTTTGCTATCTAATGTTATAAAAAATATATACCCTGGCTTGTGGCGAGGTCTTAATGCCACATGCATAAGTTAACCGGCTACCTCACCCTCCAAACCGGAACACGACAATGACAAGCACTGACGCTATCGCGGCCGGAATAGGTAAGGCGGTGTTACTAGACCCGGTCGAGACAATGCTGAACTCTACCACCTAGTAGCCAAGATGGCAGTGACTTGCATAGCCTTTACGACATGCCTGGCAGAACGGCAGTTAGTCTATTCTTCAAAGGAGCCCAGACCAACCCAGTATGCGAGTTACTTCAATCCAGGGTAGTTTAACTAATAATACTAGTAGTAAGCTAGTAGCTACAAAAAATATTAGACAATGATCATCAGTCAAAACCGTTATTACAGCATCGTTATTAATATATTTCGTACTAGCTTTTATCCGCGACAACAGTCCCGTAAACAGTTCCGGAGTTTTACCCGCATAATTAAATACATAAGGAAAACCGTGTTCGATTCCCGGCAAGGACAAACGAGTGTGATGAGCATAGATGTTTGTATTTCGGGGTTTGTGTGTTTATTAAATATATATATGTAATTCTATCTATTAGTATCTAAGACCCATATTAGAAGCAAATAATTTACTTACTTTGGGGTTAGATCAATTCGTGCAATTTGTCCAGTTATAATATTATTATTATTATATAATTTGCTATAATATATTATAAAAAAAAATCGGATGATTAACTAAGCAAAATTGTTTCATAATTTTATTCTGCAATTGCTCTTTAACAGCTCGGCCATTTTCAACTGTTGATTGTAGTGTAATCGTCGCCATTATGGACTCTTATAAAATACTTTGGGATGTTGCGAAGTTGTGAAGTGTCGCTGTCTTAATCACTTTAACACCCATTGTTCAACCAATACAAACCGATTATTATTCTTTCCTTTTTTTAATAAATGAATTTATATGAGATGAAATAAATCGGTAAATAGTTCATCTAGTGAGTGACTAGTTAATTAATTATTATTAAGAACGGCTACACTCACGTTTAATCGGTGTAGGTTGAAGGTTCCGAATAGTTTCGGACCTATATGAGGTCTTTCATCAGGGTGCGTCGGACGGTTTCGCGGACGCGTCTCGTCTCTCGACGTTTTTAATAATAAGTATCTGAATGACCGAGCTTCGCTCGTTTTTTTTTAGTTGGTTAACGACATTTTCTGAAAATAAAGCATAGCTAGATCGATTTATCGCCCCCAAAACCCCCTAAATACAAAATTTCAAGAAAATCGTTGGAACTGTTTCCGAGATCGTTGATATTTATATATATATTACAAGAATTGCTCGTTTAAAGATAAGATAAGGTTAAATGAATATACGCATTGTTACAGTATTGATTCATTTAACCTTCACTTTACTTACTTGGTACTAATGAGCTTCCTGGAAGGGGAGCATTGAAGCAGGGGTCCGGACCCAGAACAACACGCGAATAACTTATTTTTCCTATAGATATTGACCTGAATAAAATAATTCATTTAATAGTTATATATGAAGAATATTTTATCATTCCTTCATTTATATTCATCTTCAGGCTGATGCAGAATACAAATCGAAGCTAAAGCAGTCTGCTTCGATTAGTGAATTGTCTTATGATTTAAAAAATAAGATACCGTTCCTAAATTCCAGATCGAGCAAATTGCTTGATATGTTTTAATTTTTTTTTCAAATTAAAAAAAAATAATTAACCCAAGAAAGGACATGCACCCAATTTGTCGATAGTTTGGTCACTTGTGACGTTATGGGATTTAACATCATTTAATGATCGCATTTAACATCATCATCATCAATCATCCTTCTTGCATGGGGTGGTGTTAATACGTGGTAGGTGCCACGATATTTACAGAAAATGAAGTTACTTATTTAAATTAAAGTGACGATATAAATATGGATTGTGATATAAGTATTGCTTTTCTTGATAGCTTTCATGGCCACCGTATAAGTATTATGTTCATATTTCAGAACGTTAATCGGGTCACATTTCTATTGAAACTAGCTTTGGGCCTAAAAATAAGCGTTGACAGATGAATATTGCAACAAATCTAAAATCAAATTGAGGTTTTAAATTTAGAATCAAGACTAATAATACTTTTTAGAATACTGAAATATCACATTTACGCTGTTGACTTATTTTTCACGAGTAACCGTTCAGAAATTTATCTATAAAAATACAGATTAAAAAGAGATATTTACTCATAATTGATTATACAACGAAAATTTATTAGATTGCTCTTAAACATATAGCTTACTTGGAATCGCTTGCTTAATAACTTGTTTTAATTTCGAAAATTATTTATTTACTGACAAGTTCACTTCTTAACCATACTTCATGGTTGAACTTTTTGAGGTAATGTAAAAAAAACATTGTAATGAATATTTTCCATAGTCGGCACTTGGTGAAACTTGAATTAAGGATATTACAAATAGAAAGAAGAAGAAAGAAAGAAACATTTAATACTTAACACTTGTAATTCTAGTTCACTTTATATGTTATTAAACACATCCAACGGGTTTCGCTAATTACAGCATCATCAGGGATGTTTTGCCCAGTTGTAATGTTTTACACATTTTTGTTGTGTTAAAAAAATTTTTTTGATCGCTAGTTTAACAGCGATCTCCCGTGGCCGAAATTCATCCATAGACTGAACAATATAATCTCTTTTAAGTTTGATAACTGACTTGGCCGTAAACAAAACATTACAGTATATAATATCATGCATGTCACGTGAATATAGTGTGTGCAATGTTTATTTTTATTTCTTTAATGTATTAATTCGGATGCATATTATTTAAAAATGTTAGGTGTCTGCAATACTCTGCAAAGTAAACTCTAACTGAGCCAAATTCATACTCCACCGATCTCGCAATTGTCTTAAAAAGGGGTACAAACTTTTCTCTTCATGTATTAATATATAGATAAAAAAAATTACAAAGTGCGTGTCGGGCCACCCGAAGTTGCCCATCACAATAATGCGGACTACTCAAAAACTTGTAAAGCCTACTAAGCCGTGATAGTTTTCCTTTTA
>DWBA01000670.1:0-12419 GCA_018236825.1 Apodemia zela
CACAAGCAAATAATTTGCTTACTTTGGGATTAGATCAGTTCGTGTAATTTGTCCCGGAATATTTATTTATTTATTTACTGCGTTTGAAAATGTATAATAAAAATACATATTTTTCAGATAACATGTCTACAATTATAAAGAACTTAAACTTTTTTCAACTAATATTTAACTTACCAGTAATGTATCCATCTTTCATTTTATACTTAATTTTGGGGCTTTCTTTTTTTATAAATACGACTTACACATTTCATGAGTTACAATTTTTAATACTCAGTTAATACGATTTATAACTATTTTATGAATTATTTAATGATTTATTATGTATAATAATGTTAGTTAAGCTAAGTAATTGTAAGTTAAATATGTAGAGATATAAAAGTATAGCACTTCCGAAAACTTGAAAGCAATTCAAGAAATTCAATTTTGATAGATCGGAAACTGTTTTCAAATCATTGCGATAATCGTATTAGAAATAATAGTTATTAATGAATTGAATGACTACTTTTTTAATGAGGTCATATAAAATAATCTAGTTTATAAAACTGTTCTGTGAAACAATGCTCGTTTGAATATAATCAAACTCAAACATAGAATGTTTGCAAATACAAATTGTCATTGCTGTAGAATATAAGGAACGTATTCCGGTCGATCTATTTCACACTGTTGATTTTAATTCGCTTTGTTTTATTGAAGTCACTACTAGACTCTGATGGCATATGTCCAATAATAATTGTGAATTTTATATAATACCTGTTATGGTAAGTGCTTTTTTTAAATATATCTATCGCTTTTGTAAAAATGTGATATTTTTTGGAAAATTAATGAATATAAACTTGTTTTTGAAGCTTATTTATTGTTGAGAATTGGCTGTTGCTGTATTGTACTCAACACGAATTAAGTTCGTAATTTGATTGAGCACAGTTCCTTCAAATTCTTCTAAGGATTTTCTAAGTTACACATTTTTAACTGTGATGACTGATGAGTAACTATTTCGTATGTTTCTGTGCACCGTTGAAATGTTGTGGTGGATATAGAGGGGACTCTGTGCCGCTAGCGTCTTTTTACGTATAGGTTGTTCGATTTATTGCGCTGCCCTCCATATGTAAGTGAATTGACAGTTGTGGCAAATTTTGCAGTTGAGTCTATGATATACAAGTGCCGACAATCGTATCAGTTTAATTTTATACGCGGCTTCCACTAGTCTACATAAATACTTTGTAATAGTAAAATAATAGTTTTTACTTTAAATAAAAATAAAACAAATTTCAAACTAACTAATTCGTTTTTATATCATATAAAATTTGAAACACCCTTTGCAATATTTGTTTAGTAATATTAAGAACAGCGATGATATTTTATCATTTATGATACTATTGGTTAGCCGTCGTTGTACTAGATTAATGAATGAATATCATTCACGATATTATTGATAAGCCGTAATACTAGATCTTTGAATAAAATACAACGAAATGACAAACAGAATATAAAATTTATAAAATAAAAATTTCCTGTGTCTAAACTATTGAGATTCGGGGGTTAATTTTTTATTTATGGCCTAAAATTATTATTCATCGGATATTGTACCAAATAATTGGATACCGTTGTTGGCACTCTGTATATATATGTTTACAAATTTTTGACAAAAGTGGAATTGAAACTGTAATGAGCGTGTTCAATTATATATACAACTAGCACAATGTGATTTGTGAATTCTCTTGGTAATAATATATACACAATATACGAGTATATGTACCATTCATTTTATACGTGTGGCGTAGCATACATATAGTAGGTCATACCAAACTTTTTTCTTTTTTTGGGTTTTGTTTTAACCCACATTATAAATTTGTGTTCTAAATTTTATCGAATTCAATTACCTAAGGCATTTTGTGTGATTGACTAGCAAACATAAAAAAAATCCTTATAAATATTACTATGATAAAATCAGTACTTTTTGAATTTATTTTTAGTTTTTAATCATGAATTAATGTCACATACGTACGTAATTTGACTGAGCACAGTTCCTTCAAATTCTAAGAATGTTTGGTTGCACATTTTTACATTTGTATTTGCATCGTAAAAAGCTTTCTCAATTATGTTCGCAAAATAATACCTTATTCTATATAGGTATATAATATGCTTCTAAATGCAATAAATTCCTCGAACCGTAAACCCTACTTAAATGTCATTGCGCATAAAAATCTCATAAATAGGAAAACGATATAACCCCAACTTTGTATATTCATAAAATGTAATTTTTATTGACAGCTTCATTTTCAACATGCGGTTTTTTATGTTGACTCTTCTATTTGGATGTACGGTCGCCAGATACGAGAATGTGAATATTAGAGGCGATTAGTGGGAAACAGCGGTTTTTTATCAAATTTATCCCCGGTCGTTCATGGACAGCGACGGTGATGGAATCGGAGATATAAACGGTATAGTATCACAATTATCATAAATTAGGGTATCTAGTAAACCAATAATTTCTTTGATTTCTTTTCTTAAGGTACAGAGTTTAAAGATATTACTAAAAGGAATCATTACGCCGGTTCTGAGTAGCAAAGTTAACTGAATATATTAAGATGTTCCTGGTTCTACGTGATTCAACGATTGGTGAACGCATTGTAGCCCGTTCCATGATCAAAGAATCAATTCTTATTGAGTGATTACGTCGCGAATCAAATAACTAAGCTCATAATATAAGCTCCTTTGCACTACAAATTTGGATTTTTTGGTTATACAGTCAATAACAAAAACTGTCGGATCCGAAAGGGGCATACTGGCAGGTTGACGACATTATCAAAAAAAGTAATGTAATAATTCTATGTATAAAAATACTATAGAATTTTAAAATGATCGTTTTACCCTTTAAGTTCTCTAAAATTTAGGGAATATTTTAAACACAAAATGCCACGTCGAGTCAACAGCCGCGCATAGTCATCTGGTGTCTACAACATCAAACGGACTGACCATTCTTTAATGTAACCACCCGTCGTCTTCCAACATATTTTGATCGACATTTTGTGATTCTATAGTAATATTTGAAATATCACTGAAGATTAATTATTTTAATAGAAAAAAAGGTGTGTATCTATTTCCACATAATAATACCATATATATCATATATGATTGTATTAAGCTACCAAACAATACTTTTGATGATTTTTTTACACATTGTATATTATAAGGTAGGTACCATAGGGAATTTAATTCTCGAAAGATAGATTAAAAGTAGATTAAAAATATTTTTTTGAACACAAATACGAAGGATTTTTCGTAACTAGTCACAAAGGTTTGCCTTTATCTTATACGGCAAAATAAAATTTTCAAAATGACAGGAAAATAAGGAAAAACTACTGACTTTTAACTTAATAAAATCCTAATATTTCAATTATGCAATTGTCAATCGAGTTAAAAATGTTATGTAACAAAGTTTGTTTAATACTCTAACAAATAAACTTATTTTGATTCGTGTAAATAATATTGAAACAGTAGGCCCCATATTGTATGAAATATAGTCTAAAAAAAGTCTAAGAGGCCTATTTTCGTAAAGCAATAACGAAAATAGACCTCTTATATTCACATCATAACCGTAATAAAATTGTGAGTTGATCTGGGCTCCTTATGATGAGTAAACATTATTTTTATTCTTTTATGTTCGTGAGACAGCTCGTAAGAGGCAAACAAATGCTAAATATATCACCATAACATGTTCAGATCTTCTACAACTACCTAGTCTATTTTTACCAAGGCGTTTGGGGTTTTAAATCAAAATAACATCTTCGATATGCATTTGGCATTTGTAGTGGAGTACTGCAACATCTCAAGCAGATTAAAATCGATTACCTTACATATTCCTGCCGAAATAAGGTCACTGATTAAATTAAAGTCATTATTGGGTTCCGGATTCGGGGGTTAAAAAATAAGGAAATATTGACCAGGTTATAGGTTTTTTAAATGAAATGGAAAATATTTAATTACAAGAATATAGGTTTTACAAGTTATTAAGAATTTATTGAAAGTTACCAACATATTCTACTATGAAAAGTTACCAACATATTCTACTTTAAAAATTTTTACACTATTTATTGACACATATCATATAGATTAAATTTTTAACTTGATTCTTTTTAAAATTACCGTTCTTCACCAAATCAAAAAATATTTTATTCCTTACATGCACTATTGACGGGTCGTTTTCTTTAAAATTACTACCAGATCGGAACTAATTAATAAAATATACTTATTATAACTAATAACTAATTAGTTATAGTGCAACATAATATTCTACCAACGTGGTGTGTAAATATTAAAAAGTTTGGCATTATTTTATAAAATCTATAAATATTTTAATAAATAAAACTTTAAAATACACGAGAATAAAAATCATGAAGTTTAAATCCACATTTACAACTAAAAATTTTTTAGATTACAGTTTTTATTTATACGCAAAAACTCATTTACACTATAGTTAAATTTTTAGTAATAAATCGAATAGCTGTGTGTGGAATTTATTTACAGGTTATGTTTTAAGACCATAAGGAATACGATGATTCTTAGGCTAGGCAGATGCTGTATTCCAATGTTTCTAAAATATGTGTTCCCTAATATCTCAGCATTTGTTTAAAACAAATGTTGATGCTTTCTTTAAAATTACACATAGGTAGTACTACTAAAATATATAGACAAAGTAAATGTAATATTCTAAAAGTTTTAAAGAGGGTCTTACAAGACTGTAGTTGATTGACATGTAAACCACGTATACATTTCTGTTGAACTCTAAAAATTTCTTTTGAATTAAAAAAAAATCTAAATAAATTAACGATAGGTTCGACTTCATCGATAGTCATCTGCTTGTTTTATAATATTAGCTCTATAAAAAATACATCGCTATATTTCTTAATGTTTTTATGAAATTGTTAAACTTGGTCATAACACCATGTAAAGTTGCGAGCTAATGTCGATAATATCTCAAAGAGGGTTGGTTACGATAGCTTATAAGTTTGTGAACAGAAGTAGTACGTCGGCAACAAAATTCTTGACCTAGTTGCGTCTGAGTAAGGTTTTGTTAATATTGCAAGAGATTTGGCCGAAATCAGTAGTAAATAGTTTGGTTTGCGCATTGCTAGGTTTATTATCAGAGATAAATTTTAATACGATAAAAGTAGTAATTTTAAGTAAAGAAAATACAGTAAGAAAACACATGAGTTTTTATAAACACTTCTTATTACACGAACGGCAGCGGATCATTCTATCTTTAGTGTTTGTAGGCTGGTTATCTCGCTTTAAGGAGAGCTATCTCCTTAGTCCTTACTTGATGACTAAATGGGTCTCTATTCATTGTGATAATTAAGTTTATTTTAAACCAAAACTGAGAATAAGCTCAAATGGCAATCTAATTTGTGTAGTCTCTAAATTCACAAAGCAAATATTAACATGATTAATTACGTTGTTTGTCTACGTCTCAGTTTTATAAAACAACATGGTATACTTTCACATGTTTCAGAATTAAAAGGTTTACTTTAAACAAACGAAGCATATTTTTATTTAAATTATTTTTAATTCATTTAAAATAAACTCTTTTGTCAAACCCTATTTTATACGAATAAACGTTTTTGCCTTTTGATCAGACTAGTCTAGATTTTTGACTATAATAATATAATAATATGTCAGGACAAATTACACAAATTAATCTGACTCCAAAATAAGCAAATTATTTGCTTGTGATATCGGTGTTAGTCAAAGATACTAATACATAGAATTACATGTATAAATACTTTTAAATATTTAATTAACACCCAAACCCAGAAATACAAACATCTGTGGTCATCACACAAATGTATGTCCCCGCCGGGAATCGAACCCGGGCCCCATCGGGACTATTGACTACAACATACTGAGTTCAATCTTAGTTTGAGGAAAATTTTTGACTTCTTGGTGAGTTTAGTCTAGATATTTTACATACTGGGTTTGATCTCTGTTCGATGAAAAATGTTGCCCTTTTAGTTAGCTTAGCCTAGCCATTTTACTATAGACTACAACAATTCGGGCTTGATCTTTTTTCGAGGAAACATGTTAACCATTTGATCAGATTGGTATAGCTGTTTGAATTTAGACTTCAAGATAACGAAAATGCAGTAGTCTGATTTTTTGTATTCAGATAATTTATAGAAGCGTGGTATCAAAAACCTTCGGAGGATATGTACAGCTTATCACCTTTTCAGCATTTGCAAATATAATGCGATAGTAATAAATAAATAAATAAGAGCAAAAGTAGTAGACCAAAAGTGTAAAGACGTTTGGTTTTAATGCATACCCGTAAGGTTTCGACGTGACGAACTTATTTTATTTATAATTGAATTAAAATAAAGCCTTAATTTTAAACACTATACTGAATTTATTGATTTTAGTATTTAGTTAATTTAGTAAAGTTTAAAGCATTTTTTTTTAGTTTAAAGATTATCTTATTTCGACTTTGGCCAAATGGAACTGAGATCAGGCTTATTTTGCTTATTTTTTTACGTTACAGAGCGTATTACTGGTTAATCTTTTCATATATATTCTCATTTAAACAAGAATTAATAATAAAGTATCTCTATTTTATATTCCTTTAAAACTAATAAAAGGATTATGTTTACCATAATCTCTAATTTTTTGGAGTTTTGAAAATTCGAGTGGAATCATTAATTATTTGAGAATTAATTTACGAGCATTTATGTGACTTTGAAACCATGATCAATGATTATTATCATCTTAGTTCAGTAAGTTATTAGAGAATTGTCATTTTTGTTATTTTTTTTATTAATAATGTGCCAGTCACACAGAGGTAATCAAATTTTTGTAGACGTTTCAGTTGACGAGCAACCTAAATGATCTCAATCACCGAATCACCTACCTTAAACCTTAACAACTATAACTTGTAACATGCTATAACCAAAACCGATAACTTAACATATTATGATTTTGAAGAAAGGTACTTTGGTTCTTCTTAATAAAATAAACCCTGATAACATTTCGATGTAGTTCTAGTCTGGAATTAAATCAACGCGTAATCACATTATATCTAATAGTTTTTAATTTGTATTGCCAGGTATAACATCAAGATTAGAATATCTCAAAGAGTTGGGAGTAGACGCGACATGGTTATCTCCTATATTTAAATCACCTATGCACGATTTTGGATACGATGTTTCTGATTATTATTCTATTCACCCTGAGTATGGAACAATGGACGACTTCGATCAGTTGCTTAAAAAGGCAAATGACTTAAGTAAGATTCTTATTTCTTGTTTAAAATTTGTGTTGTTTTTATTACCGCGTAGGAGGAACTTCATTGACGGATACAACTTATACATTTAAGTACAGTGGAGGACGGTAAGTTTGAAATACCCAAAAAGGCTTTTTTATTAACTTTTAAAATACACTTTCTACATTTATAAAAAACCGTAGTCAGACTTTAACGTCGTATTGGGTATTAATAAACCCGAAGAACTTGTTAATTACATCACATTTTGGCGCATCCATTCAGAGGTGACATTATGTTGGTTTTTATAACCATGATGAAACAGTTCCTTAAAAATGTTGGCGTCTTATAAAAGCAAATTATACTACGACAATATGAAAAAATTAAGAATTTTATATGCTGCCTTGCACAGGTAAAAACTGACGTCAATCCAAAAGAAGCCGTAAGTTATTATATACGGATTTGAGATAGTAGGAAACGTTTTTTTTATAATTCATTTTTTTTAAATTACAGATATAAAAGTTGTGTTAGATTTTGTACCAAACCACACGAGTAATGAGAGCGAATGGTTTATAAAGTCTATGCACAAGGACGAGTATTATAATGACTGGTACATATGGGAAAACGGGCATATAGATACTAACGGTCAGAAGCGACCACCAAATAACTGGGTAAGTATAAAAAAATAGTGTAGTTTAAGCTTGGTCTGACTTTATGAGTAAACCTGAAACAAATCTCCCGGAAATATTATTCCTATCACTGTAACGCGTTGCATTACTGACATCTTGTATGTCTATAAACAGCAGTAGGCATTAAAATGCTTGTTTGCTTATTGCTTAATTATAGTATAGTATAGTAGAATGTCTAAAACCAATTTACCCACCAAAAAGGTAGACATAAACAAGATTCACTTATTCAGACATCTTTATTTATTAGCTTATATATTTCACTCGAAAATAGTAAATAAAACTTTTTTCTGTACATTTCTTATAACGCATTGCAAACAAAATCGTAATTTGCTAGATGGTTAGTTTTTTGCAACGTCTCACCCGGATTGTTATCGCCACTAAGGCGCACGTGAACCATTTTTATTGCGAAAAAGGCAACATTTCGCAATAAAATTCCACGTGCGGTTAAGCGAACATTGCCAAACCGCTACAAAAGCGAAGCAGCAGCAAAACTGCACGGAGACCGTTTTTACATTGAATGAGAAAAAAGCGCTCGAGTTGCAGTATAAGAAGCAAATAAGCACACAGGTTAACTTATAGCAATATAATCTTTGCAAACAGAAGAAATAAATGTTACCTATATTGCCAAAGATAATTCAGATGTATTACTCTGTCAAGAAAGTACCGGGAAACTTAATAATACACAAAATTTTAATTATTCATTTAAATTTATTTTATTGCTTTCAAAGTATTCTCCTTCAGAAACGATATATTTATGCCAACGAATAATCCAATCATCAGAACATATTTTAACGATTTTTCCTGAATTGAATTCAATTATTGCCGCGAATTCCCCTTTACGAATTTTAGCGAATGAAAACGGGTGCCACGAAATAGTAATTTGAGTTTAGGAAAAAGAAAAAACCCGCTGGAGCCATATCTGGTGAATAAGGTTGCTCGATGGTATTTGTTGAGGTTTTGGTCAAAACTTCGTTTACAATGAAGCGCGAATGCGAAATGCTTGTTTTTTGGAACTATCCAAACGGCAACACGTTTAATTTTAATTTTTGAAAAGCTGAAACCATTGAACGCGATGACCAATCTTAATATTTCGAAGGCCATATATATTATGTCGAACTTCTTAAAATGTTGAGATCTGATAAAAATTTAATTTTAGAAAATCCAACATCCTAGATTTTTTTAATATTTTTTTTTGGAGAAAGTTAAAAAATATAATATAGCATATAAAATAGTACAAGAGTTTTGATTGTAAGTACTCACAGATATTATTATCGTACATTAAAACATTAAAACACTCGAAAGAAACGCCCAGTATTAAGATATATGTTCTGATTTTTCAATATTTGACTGATCATAATATTTAAAATAATAAAAAAAGCATTATGCGCTATCTTTTTGGTTTTAACAGTTTATATTACTTTATTTTTTTTAATTATTGGCTACTAATATTGTAATTCATTAATTTTGTAGATAAGTCTGTTCAGAAAAAGTGCTTGGCAATATGTACCATCAAGAGACCAGTATTATTTGCATCAGTTTGGCGTTGCACAACCAGATTTGAACTTTCGAAACCCTGTTGTCATTGAAGAACTAAAAGTAAGATTTTTTTGTCTTTGCGTCGACTTTACATATAATGCCTTGGTAGTGTGGTAGTTAGCCATTTTGATTGTAGATCACAAGGTTATGTTTGATCTTGGTTTCGGCATATTGTTATTAGGTTTTATCTATAAACAAAGCCGGAACGAATAGAAAACTCCCAGTTATTATTGCACAAGTAATAGTCGTTAAGATTAAAAAAGTGTACAATGGCTTTGCTTTCCGTATTCTAAAATAATGGGTATTAGGGATTTTTATTTAATTATCATGTATCAGATCCACTAATTAGATGTTCCAGCATGTAGATGCTGGTTTCTATATTTCGCAATATCACCAGCTTTAGGTATCATCTATAAGCTAGGAACCCCATTGCTGACTCCATATATCCAAAAGAGGATTTCGATCAGACAAGCTGGTTATGAAGAGAAAAATGACACACGCATCGGAACGTGATAATATAAACCTTTCTATTTTTTTCCAGAATATCATGAAGTTTTGGCTTGAAAAAGGAGTTGCTGGTATTAGAATTAATGCAGCCAATCATTTCTTTGAAGTAGATCGAGATTCGTTTGGAGGTCGGTTTCCAGACGAGCCCTTAACTGGAACACCTGGCATTCGTGCTGATGAATATGAATATCTGAATCACGTTTACACTAAGGACCTAGAAGAAACCTATGATATGATTTCACAGTTTCGAGAAGTGTTCGATTCTATTACGTTACGAGATAATGTGACAAGGCAAGTTGATATTAAATTACCAAAAAAAATGCAAAAAAAATCTTTTATAAATTTCAATAACGCTAATATTTTAATATAATATGCATTAAAAACATATTAAATTAATAAAAATAATTATTACACATACTACCATTCATTTGAAACACATCCTAATATAAACCGCAAGGGACTGGAACATGTTTCCTGAGTCTGTGTTCCCCGACGAGTACAATCTAGGGGTCTTTAAGAAAAGAGTTAACGGGTACCTTCTAGGGAAGCGCGTTCCATTTTAGGCCACATCTTAGCTTACCATCAGGCGAGATCGTGGTCAAGCGCTCCCCTATCGAAGATAATAAAAAACGTGTAAAATATTTTTTGTTTATGGTTAAACTGTTGTCAAACTTGGAAGATATTTTATTGTTATATGCACTCTTGTGGTCGAATTTCGACCAGAGAGCGATTGCTAAATTGCACGTTAATACAAAAAGCAATAATTTTGCATTGAACAGTAACGTTGATGCCACTTATTTCGAAACAAAATTACCTTCTAGTCATGAAATTATTACTATGAAAGCATTATAGATGGAGTTGAGGCTGACCTATTTCTCAATTGTCATGAAATAGTAGAACAACTCATTATTATACCGGTTGAAACGGATATTTTATCTGCCTATGAAATAAATATCTTGCATTAACTAAATTAGCTTCGTTGTGTAACTGCGCTTAAAGAATTTATCTAACAGATATTTATTTATTTCTATTATGTAAACTTCTACCTGTATTCAGTTTATTATATTTAAATCCATTCTAGGCCGCCGCATATCTATAGACACCTACACACAAATATTTGCATTTATAACACTGCGAGATTTAATGCACAATCTAAATTAATATCATGTCGATTTTGCCACCAAATACAGTAGAATTCTACCATCTTTAGTCACGATGGTAGTGACACGTTTAGACTTCGGTCGACATAATATACCAATGATAACATGTACGTAGCACGCTACTCGTCTATGGAGGGAAATACTTTTTAAATATTTTGAATAGTGTGGTCATACTAGTTGACCCAGCAGTAGATCAGAAAATACAGTTTTTTTTATTTATTTTTTATTTTTTATTGGGTTTTTGTTCGGCATCAAAAAATTCCTATAACTTCAAATTTTTACTTTCATACCCCCATCCCATTAACCTTTGAGTATTAAACCAACTTAATTCTCTAAGCCATTAACCCTCACCGCACCTAAATATTCATTACAAATAAATAATAATATATAAAAGAAACCAAGCACCATCTGTTATTAAATAGCAAGGAAACTTTTTAACATAAAACAATCGCTTTAATTAAAACAATATATATGTTTCAAAAGATTTTTCTCATACATTCGTGGGATAGCAAAATGTTATAGGCTTTTTGTCGACACCTTACAGGTATTTGAAAATTCTTACACTAACATTTATCGGTATCTTTTTACTACCTAACCCTAAGAGGCCATTATAAAATTAATGGCTTTCATTCCAACCTGAAACAAAAGTGGTTTCTCTAGACAGTTTTAATGGCGTATTTCCCTTCTTTCAGGATAATGATGACAGAGGCATCTACGGGCATTAAAAACGCAGTACGGTATTATGGAGAGGGCACTCACACTGGGGCACACATTCCATTTAATTTCGCTCTAGTCGAGGATTTAAATAGGGATTCTGACGCAAGGGATATAAAATATGCAGTTGACCGATGGCTTACCTACAAACCGCTCCGCAAACCTGCTAATTGGGTGGTAAGACTTTTGTTTTACTAGACTAAAAATTTTTTGGCTTTCTACCTGTAATATTAGTTTTATTTTTTACATCATACTAGCGATCTGCCCTGGCTTCGCACGGATTATAATATACATGTATTATACATGTAAACCTTACTCTTAAATCACTCTATCTATAAAAAAACCGTATCGAAATATAACTTACTACTATATATTGTCAAAAAATAAAGTAAAATCCATAATTGGTTAATGTTTAATGTATATACTAGTGTAAGTTCTCTTTTCTGTAAAATGAGTTTAAGTTAATCTATATTAATATTTTTTATAATATTATAATCTATATTTCTATATTAATATTATAAATGCGAAAGTTTGGATGTTTGGATGTATGGATGGATGGATGTTTGT
>DWBA01000671.1:0-12417 GCA_018236825.1 Apodemia zela
TGTGAGATGTATGTCATAGAAATGAGCATACAGTTAAATACCGTCAGGTGCCACAGCTCTTCAAATAACCGAAAAATTCTTCAAATAACCGAAAAATGTCATGGTTCGGGTAAATCATGGGTATATAAATATACGTTGGCAACCCCACGCAATTGGCGTACTTTGTTTCGATCCCTTACGGGCATACGCGTATGTCAAATCTACCTAATTCTTAATCTAAGGTTTTCATAGCAAAACAATAATTTAAAAGATAAAACAATAGTCTACTTACCGAAAATATGATATACCATCTTTTTTCACTTTACTTGTGAAGTTTTTACACAATTTCAAAAAACAATACGGCATTTTACAAATTCGGAAGACCCTTCGCGAAGCAGTGCAAACTAGCACGAATACATCGTGACAAAGTACATCGTGATACGTGTGGCCACACCATTAAGTAAACAAGTTTCGCGTTTACTTTGTCAGTGGGAGTGGAGCTGGAACGGCGACCGCGAGCGGGGCACGCGCAGCGGCCGCGGCGAACGCACCCCCGGCGTGCAGCGCTCCGCGTCCGAGCCGCACGCGCCTCTCCCCCCCGCGCTACCCCCGCCACCGCACTCACACTCCTTCTACAGGTACATTTTATATAGGTATTTAATTTACTGACTTCAACAGGTATTTGACATTTTATTTGTTTATATTTAACTATTGTAAAGGTACTCGATATTTTATTTATTTATTAAACTGACTTTTCAGGTACTCGAAATTTTGTACTTCTGAAGGTACTTGACATTATATTTATTTAACTGATTTCTAAAGGTACTCGACATTTTATTTATGTATTTATTTAACTGATTTCTAAAGGTACTCGACATTTTATTTATGTATTTATTTAACTGACTTGTACAAGTACTCGATATTTTATTTATATATTTATTTTAGCGACTTTTAAAAGTATCCGAAATTTATTTATTTAGCTGACTTCTACAGAATTCCATATTTTATTTATTTAACGGACTTCTAAAAGTTCTCGTTATTTTATTTATTTACTTGTCTTCTAAAGGTACTAGAAATTTTATTTATTTATCTGACTCCTACAGGTATTCTAGATTTTATGTAATTATCAATTTTGACTGCTTCGTGGTCTAGGGGTTAGCCTATTCGGCTTAAATCAATAGATTTTGACAAATTAATCCAAAAATAATTTAAACGCAGTAAAACTGCAACAACCGACTTCCATCCTTCTATATCCTGAATCAGATCTTCACCCAATTGATATAGGAATAAACGAAGTGTAACCCCCCTAAGCAAAACAAAAATTTTCGTCTTTGAGTAATTGAGAAACTCCTCTTTTTTAAATTGATTACCCTTGTAATAGAAATGAAAATGAAATGAAATGAAAATGAAATGAAAAATATTTATTTGCTAGAATATGAGTGTTACAAGTTATTTACAATTAATTGGAAGTTACCAACATGTTCTACCATTGTGGTGTGCAAATATTTAAAAATTATGCTATTAACTGATATATTATTAAATATATGAAAAATATACAAAATTGACATAAAAACTAGCGTCATAATACCCTAAATAAAACTAGGTATTTAAAAAAATAACGTTTCTAATATCTATCTAAATTTGATAACGTTCAAATAAATGTACTATCTTTTTTAAACTAAAATTAAGGTTTATTGCGGAACAGATTCAATTTTATAATTAAGTGAAAGTAAAAAGTAAAATTTAAATCAGTTAAACGAGCAAATTCTTAGGTAACAAGCATAACCTAATTGAGAATCTCCTCCTTTTTGGGAAGTTTGTTGAAAAAAGCAGGTGTCAAAATATAAAAATTGGCAAAGTGCGTATCGAGCCACGCGCAATGTAGGGTTCCGAAGTTGCCCATCACAATAATGCGAACTACTCAAAAACTTGTAAAGCCTTCTAAGCCGTGATAGTTTTCTACTTTTATTTACTACTACCGCGAATTTTTTACCACCTCCAAAACCAACCGTTTATTAGGTAGAAGGACACTTGACTGTAACAAAAATTAGCACTTTAAAGCTTAATATTTCAAAAATGAATCCTTTAATCGAAAATTTGTGATTGCAAACCTGCAATATTTTTCGAAAACCTATCTAACCTACCCCACAACCCATAGTGTGGGGTATCGTTACATCGTGGGGTACACAAGAAAAAAAAATATCCCCACATTACATTTATAGGAGCTACCCTAAAAAAAAATATTTTTCTAGATTTTATTGAACCACTTTGTTGCCATAACTAATTTGTACATTTATACCAAATCACAACTTTCTAGTACTAAGGGTCTTTGAGCTAGACTGCGAACGGACGGACAAAGCGAAACTATATATAAGTGTTTCTAGTTTTACTTCGAAACCCAAAAAAAACTTCGTAGGGGACGGCAGAGGTGCGACTATTAAAACTCATTTTTCTGCTGCATCTTTCGAATTTATTAGCATTTGACTGATCCACAATTTAATTTAATAGATGTATAGTATTACTTGCCGATCCGCCCTGCTTTACCCGTGAGTAAATTATGTCGTCGTAGTTTTTCATAAAAATGTTCGTCCCCAATTTCAGCACTTTAAGGGCAAACCCTTATATGAATATTTATTCTATGTGTCACCCCGGATCTTCAACTATCTCCGTGCCAAACTTCATCAAAATTGGTTGGCCGTTGAGCCATAAAAGCTTAACAAACAAACTCACTCTCGCATTTATATTATTAATAGGATGCATAAAATTAGTTTTGCAATGCAGGTAGTGTGAGGCCCGCTCGGTCGCCGAGTCGGCGTCGTGCGGCTCGCTGGCGTCGCGGACAGGCGCGCGCACGCGCTTCCACTTCTGCAGACGCGTGCCGCGCGTCCGCGACGACGCCAGGACCTTTCTCTGACGCGCTCCACATTACCCGCCACACCCCACCCACTACACCACTCTCTATGTGCGACGGAGTAAGCTCATAAGGGGCTTAGAATCACATAACATATACACTCTACGTTATTTAGAATAGACAAAATACGATCGACCGTTATCGTCTTGTTTTTCGTAACACTATTAACAAACCGATGGATAACTACATTTTTTAGTTACGACATAAAAACGATCGATCAACTCGCTTTGTTTGTTCTAAGCCCCCAAATAAATTTGCCGCTCTCAATGCAAATTATTAATGGCGTTATCTGGACCACGCGTAATACGTGCAGCAACGCGCAACATTTACTATTACTCAAATATTTGCCCCGAGGTCTGAGTGGCAAACTTATTTGTACCCGACCCGCGGACCAATTTTATACTCTAGTTGAACCTATCTCCAACCGACATGTCCTCGTAATCATGCGAGCAAACCCGCTCGCACCGAGTCCATTCTATAATACGGGTGTTCACCGCGTCAACCAGATAGTGTCCAAGTTCGGGTAAACTGATTGGCCTTAAAGCAACAGTAAGTAAAATTAAAATGTAAATATGGATGTTTTGACATATTAACTGATTTACGCGATCGGTGCTTTAATTTTTGGTAGGTTTTAAGTGAACTGTTCATGCGTTGACATGGTGATTTGTAACACGTGCACTCTCTGAAATTGATTTTTTTATCTGCGTATGTGAAATGGGTGAACGTTTTTTATTTATTCATTGTGATGATTGTATCTCAGCCGCGCAGTATGAAGTTAATAAGACTGAGACACTACGTAATACCGTGATCTGTATTTCCAGAAGAGAGTAAACGAGAAACGCTTTCTACCCGTCCTTGCTCCTTGCCTTTACATTGTAGCTAGGTAATGTGTAACACTATGGTGAAAAATAAGTTGGAATGCTCCTTGTGGAAGTACGTTTATAAACATTTGCATATAGGTGTGTCACACAAATAAAAAAGTGCCGCCTGCTCTGATTTTACCAAGTTACATTTTAATTTTCAATAAATACTCTCTAAATTTGTTTGATAAGACCATAAACCATTACCATACCATACGAAAATTATATCTAAGCACTTTTTTAACTGTTGTCAATAACAATAAGGTAAATATCGCTTTCATTAACAAAGTAAAAAAATAAGTTATAGGTTAATCTACAGATTGCGGCTCAAATGTTTTACGCCTGTGTAGTAGTCTGTAATCATTACACTTAGATTGATAAGTTGATGCGCTGGTAGATATATCATGTTAGCAATAAATACACTCACAAATCGGTTGGATCGATGTTATAATTGATAAATCATTGTGGCTTTGTTATTAAAAAGTGCAATACGAAGCAAAATAAGAGCATATTTTATTTCATGTATAGTTAAGAAAATAAAGTATATAATAATAAGTAAATGGTAAAAGACATAGCAGAAGCTAGACTGCAAGGCACTATGCACTAGTTTGAATCGTATAGTTGGTTTTGTTTAATAATTATATATATTTTCACTTTATTCACTTTAGATCAAGTAATTACGTTTCAGAACTGAATCTTTAAATACGATTTGACAACCTTTGAAAACTATCTATCTGAGTGAGTTGTTTAAAACAGTCATTTGCATTTTATTTATTGCATAAAGTCAAGGCTATTTTAAGATATATTTTATTTATTTTTTGAAGATAACGAAGATTAAAATATAATATTCGTAACGAAGATTAAAATATAATATTCTCATGTGCAAGTATTATAAAGAGATTAAATGCTTAAGACAGGCCTGCATTAAGGCTCAAAACTAACGATTTATTATACATAAAGAAACTTTAAATTCAGACTGCAGAATAAAAAATCTTTATTTTGGCGTAGTTTTAATTTTGTATTTTTTATTTTAAAACAACTTTGAAGGAAACGTTGTCAAAAATATATGTAAAATATCTTTCATTAAGTCCGTTTCACATATCAATTAAAATGTTGTGAAAATTATTTGTTATTTTTTCATATCATGTGACGTCTGCGTAAAAATTTCATCATATAAAGTCTAGAGATCTCATTTTTAAAAAGAGTTACTTAACTGTTAATTGAGATTTTTAATAAGCAATTTATAAAAAATATTAAGACAATACCCATTGCTTCAAAATAACTCTCAAATATTATTCCCTGAATGCAATATTGTTTGACATTACATAAAAAAAATATTCAAATAATCCACTATCCAACGACTATCGTGTATAATGTGACTAGATTATGATTAAAATAAGTAGGTATAGATTTTAAGTCCGTCAATTGCGAAATGTTAGTACATAGAATTCCTTAACCTTTTCTCTAAAGTTCATTGCTTTGCTTTAAATATATCATATGCCTAAAATAATTAGAAACCTACTTGCTTTTATAGATGTAGAATTTCATTAAGTATAGATATATGAAAACGGTGAAATTATATTCCTGTAATCAAAAATTCAAAATATTAACAAAAACACTTCACTGTCTATTGTCACTATCGTAAATTAAATCAACTGAGTTACTTTTACAGAATTACATTGTTTTTGAAGTTAAGCTAGTAAACATTTAGTACACATTTTTACTAGCTAAGCTAGTATACATTTTTAACAATCGGTTTAACAAAAACAAATTTAAAAACAAATCATTGTTGTCCATTAATTCTTATCCTAAAATTTTAAATTTTGTTATAAAGCAGTCGATTATTCGACTGCTGTAAATATTTATTCATTTTTAATTTTTTATCACGGCTAAAGTTTTAACTGTGAAATGTATTAATATAATAAAAGATGCTGGCTCACAGACCATATAAATATTAAATGTTCTGGCATTACGGTTTTTAAAGGAAAAGGGGGAAGAAAAATAAAAGCTTCAATTTTTTATAGAGATGCATTTTCTTAAGGGAGTCCTGGTTTCAGTGTTCGTAACATTTAGCTACGGCCTACGAACGTAGCACATATCTTCTACGACGCGACGGTAGCAACTTCCAACTAGAAAGAAACAAAAACGTTGGTCCTCATTAAGACTTTAATGGATTCAAACTCACTGCCTCTCACGTTACTTTAATCCTTATGACATTAAAATGTTTGAAAGACATCATAACTCAGATCATTACTTTATATACATTTTTGTATAGCTAGTACCAATGTGACTTAGATGTTCTCGTTGTTTTCTGAGTGCCACTAATTATTTTAAAATTTTCTCTGTTATTATCCCACAAGTAATATTAAAATATCATAATAATGAAAAAATGACAAAACCAAAAAAAAAATATATTAAATATGTATAAAACAACCGTATAGATTATAGATTTTTTGAAACTTTTCTTTTAATAGGTTATTTTACACCGTAAAAAATAAGTTAGCAGGCAGCAAAATACTTAATACATTATTTTTTTTTCTCTTAGTGCAATGACGTTAACAAGATATTGTTCTTTAACATGGTTTTATGTTCAATGAACACAATATCAATACTGGCAACTTAGAAACGTAAAACTTTAAATATCTGTTTTGTAAAGTGCATTTTTAAAAAAAAAAATTTTTTTCACCTTTCCTCTAGATAAACAAAAAAACTAAAGGAAACTCCCTGGCCCCATACCCTGCTTAAACCCCGTGAAGCTTCAAAAAATGAGAAATGCACAAACAAATTTAGGTACAGTAAAAAAGACCTTAACATACTAGGTATTTTTTAATTTCCAAATAATTCCGTAATACATTAAAAGTTGTGATTAAAAATTAATGTATGTATTACAAGTAATACTTACTGATTTTGATACTACTAGTGCTACTTACTAAAATTATTTGGAAGAATAACTAATGGCACCACTAAGTTACAGTATGAGTATATGCTTTAAAACAAAAACTCAGCTTAATACACGAGTATGCATCAAAATTTAAACTAACAAAAGATGTTCAATGTCCTTAAGCTAGTTTAGCCTAATAGATGTTGAGTAGTAGTGTAAATATAAATTGATGTTGGACAAAAATACCCTGGCTGCTATGACCTATTACAAATACTTGTTTTGAACGCATTTCAACTAGTTCTAAAACTCATACTAAGTATTTATTAAATGTCGAATCATAAAACTCAAAGAAACTTTGATCTCCAGTGTATAACTTTAAATTCAGCCCTGCCTATTTAGAAGTCGTTAATACTAATGAGTCACTTACTTCATGAGTCTATTTAATTATTATTTCTGTCCTTCAGATCACATGGGACTCAAAAAATGAACCTATTTCTCTTTTTTCTGATTTAAATCTCTTAAGTTTGTAAACGAACTCGTTTTGTTATTTGCATTTCACATACAAATTAGACATGAGTACCTACTTTTAAAAACCATTTTTAGTTACTTATGTCTTTCAGTTAAACGAAATAGTCTTATTAAAAAACTCTTACTGTTAATAAGTGGTTATAGAATTCTGCAACATCACGTTCAGCTTTGGTACCACCGCCTTACCGTTGCTAGCCGCAAGATACATTTCTTTTCTCAGACGTATATCAAATTAAAGGGTAACTTACACATGGCTTTAAGCTTCAGCCATACGAATCTTTTTATCAAGACAGCCATCTGCTAGTTTTATATTAAAAAAAATTTTAATCACTGAGTGAAATGCATATGTGAGGTGAATTTGTATTAAGCTGTTTTATTGCTATATACTTATAATGTGGCTGAGTTGTTCAGGTTTTGTTAACGTTTAATACTTTGTTATGTGTTAAGCGCTGATTGACAAAATGATGTAAAATTTATTGCAAGTTGCCTTGAAAAATTCTTACACAACTTTTTCAGCTAAATACTGTTATAATATATTGATAAGTTTAGTATCTTATTATTTAAAGCACTAAAATGCCGCTTTAAGGTGTGCACACTAATAATATAAATTAGTAATTTTGTCTGTGATCGAAATTTTATATTGTTAAGCTGAATAAGCGCACGTAATAACAATATAATACGTTATAGCATAGTTTTGACTTATTATTATGACTTATGACTAATATTAAAAGATGTTTGAACAAGCTTAATAAAATATAACTTTTAGTTATTACCTATTACATCTTTATCAATCAAATAGTTTTATTTACACTTTCCTATTATATGCAGATGCATAAAAAACATTGTTAAAGATTTTTTAAAACTATGTTATTTAGCTAGTAATTTAAGTTTAATTCACGTGAAACAAAAATAAAATTGTTAATCTTTAACGAAGCTACAAATGTGATTGCTTTGAAACAAAGTTGATTTAGGTATTCTTTCCTATTTGTTAGAAATAAGTATTATTATTGTTAACGCGATTAAAAAATGTACATATAGAAAGTCATGATTTATGTTTTACAGCATTTCAGGTCATTATAATTGGAAATGGAGATATCAATTGTATTATTATTGTTTTTATTAAATTAGTAGATTCCTTTTTGCTTTTATGACTGATGTCTTAAGAAATCCTATGAAAACGTTTGTCTTGTTCTAATATTGCTTATGGTTTTAATAATCGTCTAAATCTACACCCAATATTCATATCTTAATAGAGTTTACACTGATGTACATATTCCCAGGTCCGTCTTCACGTCAATCAGTCATAATAATTATGACGTTATTCTAACTGATTCACATTTTTATGTCGTAATAAAACATGCATTCGATGCGAGCATCATAGATGAGGACGGGCGCGAAGTGTTTTATATTTCAGACAAAGAATGTTATTGGGATGGATTGCGGAACTTTTGTCATCCTACCCTCAGAAGTAACTTTGTTTATCGTCGGAAGATCTGAGCGCTTGCGCAGAACTGATCACTGATGTGGTGCAGCAGGGTGTAGACTGTTTCATAGCCAGCTTCGTAATGCTCCTCGGTGTTCAGTCTCGTCCGTGGTTTAACCAGTCTTGCAAGAAGACCTCTTGAGTCTGTAGACTGATTATCGAACCTGGACTAGAGCTCGAGCAAAAGGTGATCCCAATTCTGCTGACGTCATATAATATTGTTAAATGTTGTGTACAGGTCCGTTAAACATGAAATAGCTAGAGCCATATCCAATTATATTGTTAGAATAGGTGAGAGACTAATTCTCCTTTTATCAGGAAGTCATGTGTTCTGTTCTCTTGTCAAGACTATCTAGAGTAAACTCTGTCAGTCATCACTATAACCATTACGCACACCGGATAAATCACTGGCCCACAGTGCCAAAAAACATGTGTGTGTGCCCTCGCGCGTAATCCTCACCTTGATGATACCAACCTGTGGGAACTCAGCTCTACATCAATAAGTCGTACGGGCCAGACGGTAATCCCGCCATTGTACTAAAAACGTGTACATTTTTAACGCACCTTTTTCGACTCTCTTACAACCAAGGTATTATTCATGCGGTGCAAAAGACTACCTTAGTTGACCCCGTTGTCAAAAAGGGTGACAAATCCGACCCTTTAAATTTCAGGCCTCTAGCAATCACCTCGTTGCCCTCTAAAGTGATGTAGTCTATCATTAAAGCTTATAAGCGACAAACAATATGGTTTTCGTCGGGGTCTCCCTCTCGGGCTAATTGTAGTGATGTAGAAAATGTAGTGATGTTTTGATCTACCTTACCCGTTTCTGGGCTGGAGCCATTGAGGGCAAAGGGGATTTTTGCCATTTGTGGTCAGCCTCGATGTTGCTAATGCCTTTGACAGGGTTTGGCGCTTTCACGGATACAGATATGTGAGAATTGAAACAGGCTTGTGGCTGAAATTGAGACATCTTTGAAGTGGGTCTTAGAGTGGGGCGAGCAAAACCTCGTACCATTTAACCCCCAGAAGACTCAAACCTTTGCGTTATCCGCCAAAAATGACCCCTTTATCAAAGCTCTCAATTTCAGACCACCCTTCTCACCATTTCTGACAGCATTCACATTTTAGATGTCGAAATAACAAGTGGCGTCGAGTTCCGTAATTATTTGGAGGATAGAGCTACGTTAGCTCTAAAGAAACTGAGGGTGTTGAATCGGTCTAGACGATAGTTCACGTCTAACTATAAGCTTATTGTTTTACGAAGCGCAAGTTCGATATTATTCGCACCTTTAAGCCGGAGCACTTTTGTATCAAACCCCCCAATTTGGTAAAATTCAACGCAGAGTGGTAAACTCCTACTCTTACCAGCGGTCTTGAACCCCTTTGTCCCCGGAGAGACATTGGATCTCTATGTGTATTCTACCGACTGTATAATGGGGACTCTCTGATGACCGATGAGCTAATTTAGTGCTGCCATCCACGTGCCGCCATCGCACTGCATGCCGTAGTGAGAGATTCCATCCACACCATATTGACGATTGTTCTTAAACGGCTAATCGATTTGCTTATACGTTATTTAAACGAAGAGCAAAACTCTGGAACAGCTTAACTCATACGGTTTTTCCGAGTAGCCGTGATATTAGATTGTTTAAGAGGAGGATCAACAAAATTTTCAGAACCCGGCATCGCATTGTCAAGTAACCTTTTAGGTATATTGCAAAGTCCCTGGGCAGTGGTAACCGTTTTCCATCAGATGGCCCACTTGGTCGTATGCCTGCAAATACTAGTATAAAAAAATTTAAATACATTTTCATTAAAAATAATCTTTATTAAACAGTTTCGTTCTATTCATAAATTAAAAATGAAACTTTCTGGTATCCAAAATATTTTCTATTGTCCAGCACCTTGTTGAATTGTTGAACCTAGAATGTTGAATTTACTTAATATTAGATTAAAAAGAAAGAAATTATTAAAACCTATAAAGTATTATTATTACTAATGTAATGAAAACGCACAATTCCAATACGATTATTGACGCTACTCTCGACCCAGAAAGAAGGTCGTCGTTTGAAAACAAGGAAAACGTTAGAAACATAAACATGCAATAACCATGATCATTTCTATAGGAGTGTTAAGTATAATTTAATATAATCGGGACATTTTCAAAATCGGTGTCCATAATGGGAATATAATATCCATAATCTTGCAAAACTGTAGGATCACAAAAACCATTACTTTGTGACAGGCACAAAAAATCCACGTATGTACATATTATAATTTTATTTTCAAAATAACGTTCTTTGTATTGTAAATACATTGATTATTCGAAAGCGTAAAGTATCATACACATTATACTACATCTAAAAGGCAGCCACCAATGTTGTTCCGTATGAAACTGATAATTAAAATAATTGTCGTTTTGAAAACTGATAATTACAATTAATTATTGTTTTGACTTCAATTTCAATTTCAATTGTAGCTTTCACTTTTAATAGCTACAATTATTTATCATTTTGAATACTGATAATTACAATTAATTATCGTTTTAAAAAGTGATAGCCACAACTATAATATGTTCATAATAGTTTTTTCTTTTACATTTAAAAACACCTATATATAAATTATAACCATCAAACATAAAACCGTCCTCTTCATAAAACAGACAAGCGATCCCTTATTCCAACACTCATATATGTCTATTTCATTAAAGTAAGAAAATAAAAGTATTACCACGTATTCATTTGTATACAGATTGAATGGTAAAACGGTACATGTGGTAAGATTGTACAATGCACATATTGAAGGACACGATAGTAAATGGTCATTAGTAACCAATAAAAAGAAAATATACCTCAACTATATTGTAAACCTCAACGAAATTTTTGTAGGAATTTTCAGAAAATATGGTCAGTGCGCGAGCGAAAGCAGCGCGCTAACGAGTCTAGTAATCAGTTCGGCATAACACTATTTTTAAACAATGAACTTCGATACCTATGTACGGGTGTACGTACATAAATATTTTTATTGTGTAATAAGCTCTAAATTTAAGTACCTATTTTTTACATATGATTCGGTATCAGAATCGTATTATTTTTTTAACCAGTCAATCTGTATATGTTATAAATGATAATTAGTTACCTTGTTTTACATGTTTATGAGATTATTGAAGATGATTACATATTATGGGTATACCTACATTTATTGCTTTTTTGAAGAAACAAACCGCGCAAGGCGACGCTAGTAATTTTGACGTTTTTAAACTAATGTCAAATTTCATAATTTAGCTAACTTCGAACATTAAATTCTTGGATCTCGCTTAAAAAGACTCAAAACTAAATCATAATACTTAAACTAAAGTATACAGTATTAACATAAGCTCGAAAATTTTAAATATCCCTTTGTTGTTAATTTTATTTACCTTTAATACTAAGAATTAGTCGCTATCACGAATCATAAGTATCAGGGTAACACACTAATCATTAGCAATATAACTTATTCGATTACTGTTCATGATGACGTCTAAAATAGTATGTATAGCTAACCTAGGAATGTTTTCAAATAATGTGTAAACTTACAATATCGCTGATTGTAATTATTCCAATTTCATTTGAAGCATACATTTAATCGCTTCATTTGATGGAAATTTCCTAAGTTGGTAATACTGTCAACAAAATGTAAGAAGGAATGTTCACGAGCCCCCATAGATTTAGTATACTCAGATTGGAAACGCTAATTGTCAAACGAGACTAAAACATGTTTGTATATGTGTGTGTTT
>DWBA01000672.1:0-12416 GCA_018236825.1 Apodemia zela
TTTAAGGTGTGTTTTTTTTTTTGGTGCAGGGCCCCCCCCCCCCCCCCCGCCTATCTACCTGCTAAACGATTGGTTTGGGAGTGGAAAAAATCCAGGGTAGTAGTAAATATAATGAAGTTAAAAGGAAAACTACCACGGCTTAGAAGGCTTTAAAAGTTTTTGAGTAATAGTTGACTAACTTTTAAAAATGTACTTGGGGAAGTTTTTACAGTCGGTGAACCTGTGGTGCGGATATATCCGTTATTGACATTAAATAGGTTAAATGTTCAGTATAAAACAATAAAAAGCCCTCTTCTTAGTCCGCAATATTGTGATGGGCAACTTCGGAACCCTACATTGCGCGTGGCCTAACACGCACTTTTTAATGTTGTTAAATAGTAGTAGAACAGTAAAATACCATAAACTTACAGAATCTTAGGATTTGATAAACGCTTGCCACTAAGTAAAGGTTTTCACAGACATACAGTCGTTGTACGTTGAAAACATGCAAAACAAACGCTGTTCTGTATCGTAGGGTGAATCGAACGAAACGAGGATAAAGATGGCCAACCAGCGTGCGCACGAGCTCCTCAAGTAAACGACGGCGGCACAGTTACACTACACACAAAACGGTCTCGTGGTAACGGGCCGGTTGCATATACCACCATTTAAAATACGGTTTCTAATTAGCCGATAACGTTTGACAGTTTTTTTATCACAAATTTGTCATCTTTTTTAAGGAAAAGGGGTCAAATGGAATATTTATAACTGTCAAAAATATATCGGCAATTAAAACCTAGTTTAGATGAAAGACAACTATTTATTTATACAGAGTAATTCCAACATATTCCGTTTGATAAGCGATAACAAAGTTAAACATAGAAGAGTACTGCTGTCGTGTATTATTACTGTGTATAGCGTATATTATTAAATTTACAAATTAATACCAGACGTATTATGTTGCTTTAAATACAGTTTGAAATAGTGCCATAGTAAAAATAGATTTATAGTTTATCGTTATACAAAATAACGTGTTTGTATTGCTGTGTAGCCACTGTGTAACATTTATATGTCATTGTAGACTGAATCGACTGAGATTTTGTCCTTATGTTTTATAAAACAAAATATAGATAGTGTGCCACATTATCAATATTTTTATTGGAAATATACGTCTGAATTAGTAATTAACAATCCCAAAATTAATAAATATTGTATTAATGGGAACCGATTGAGATTAGTAGCAGCGAATGTACAATTTAATTGTGACTCGAAACATAATAATGAGCACAAAAATATTTTTGATATTTCTGTTGTAGTCGCTTATCATACCGGAATTTTATTTAGGTTAGCTTATAATTTTATTTTATTTTTTACGATGTAATTATATTTATAATTTACATTAAGTTAGAATACTAGAACTAAAAAATGTATATTCATTTCCAACTGTTTAATTATCCTCCATGGATATTTCGTTATATTGCTATAAGCGACCGGCCCCTTTCTAATATCAAATATACAATTTAATCTTATTTAGATGACTTTATCGTGTTAAAAATTAACTACATATAACAAAAACATATACTACTGTTGCGTAAGTAAAGAATCATTGGTTATTTTCTATCCCATGTGCTTTTCGATATATAAAGGGCTCAACAGTTGTAGCAGTAATGTTTGGTGCTTATTTTCGTAAAACGTTTCATGTTGGTAAATTAAAAATGTATTCAAAATCCTAAAAACTTAGGTTTAAATATACATTTATCCATGTTATATACCACGTCAAAATAGTTATTGTTTCAACATACTCTATGTAATGAAGGTAATAGTATCCCTAATGTAACGTATAAGCAAAAGTGTATTTTTAAAGTTTTGGTGGTTGACTCTTAAATCACAACAGCTAGAAAAAAATCATTTTAAAATAATGGTTTAGGAAGACGCTAAAGAAATGTGATAATAGTTTGAAATTAAGTAATTAGTTTATTAGACTTAAATCTCTGAAACTAGATCTATACATCGGATCTCGAAGCTTTTCATAGAAGCATTTATGTAATTATTTCTTTGAGATTTTTTATTTTAAATCAGATAACATGTATATGTTCAATAAGACTGTATATATATATATTGTAATCTTCAAGATCTTTTGTTATGTTAATTAAAACTATATTCAATAAATGTTACAAAATATCAATAACACTTATCAGGCATATCTCTAAACATATCTGCTTCTATGGAATAAATTAACCGTCTTTACTAGTATCTAGAATTTATATTATAAAGGAAATACCTGTAAATTATTGTTTATCATATTTTTTATTTTGCAAAAAAATAAATGTATTTTGTTTTTGCTTTTGTTTGTCTTATTTTTTCAAACTTTTTATATCACTAACAGATACAGAATATATTCAATTATTATTTATGTACTTAACTTCCTAAATATCATATACTAATGTCATATACCCAATCTTCAATAAATATATAATATCTGTTCATGTTAAATTCATACAATGTTAGCCCACCACAAGACATGCATATATACACTCCAAACAACACAGGTCTTCGGAAAAATCCGTGAGTATACTTTTAATACACGCATTTTTAAATAAAGCACAGCTTGCAATTAAAGCTACACAAAACCTGCATATTGTGTATTTCTTGTCTTTTAAATAGAATTTTAGTTGAAACTTGTACAGTCGCCGACAGAATTAACTATACAAAATACATTCTAAAAATCAACTAATTTGTCTACAATAAAACAACTAATATTATATGTAAGCTACGGCCAACATTATTGTTTTTTCTACTATAACCATTCAGACGTTCTGCGTGGTATATTTAACTGAGCTGCACCAGAAAATACGACTTATTTCTAAAGTTTAATAAACAGCTTTAAAACATTTCTTTTACAATGCTAATAGTGTGTATACTTAAGGCCTAAAACAATGAATAATTTTCCCAATAACAGAACAAAAATCTTTGAAAGAAAGCCATTTTTTCTAAATCGAAATTTACAATTGCTGAGCGTTAATTTGTAAAAAAATGGAACATGACCTTATTATATTTACCACCATAAAGTGTACATAGTAAATAATAAAATAACTTATCTTAAATATAATTTTCACATACAGTGATATTTGTCTTATGTGAAAAAATTAATGCGGCCGACATTATAGTTTCTTTTTAATATCGCAATTCATTGACTTATAGTATAATAAAAGTTGTAGATAGTTAAATCAAATTTTATTGATTTGAAGAAAATTTATGATTTCCAAAATGTTCCTCTAATATAACCTCGAGCAGGAAATTACATTCCTTAGAAAAAATTAAAAAAATATTTTTAAGCACGTACGCTTGAGGCCCTATCTCAGTACCGATGCCAGTATCGCTCTTACCTAATCGGACTGCACACTGTATTAATCCTTATTAAGGTGTCGGAATAGTCATTCAGAGAGATGACACAATATTTTATTATTTTTTTCTTTTGTTGAAAAGCTACTCAATATATCTTTCAGAATCAATGTAGCCAGATCTTTTTGCGAGTTAGCGGAATCTTAAAACCATTTTAGTAAAATAAGCGGGATTCTTTCTTTACAAGCGGAACATAACTAAAAACGCACATAATTAGCAGTTTATGTTTGAGTTTCAAGTTCAGTTTAAAAAAATATTAAAAATAAGCAAACACATTTCTTACGAATCCCCGAAAAATGGGACAAAGACAGTCTCACAATGGGTGTTTGATTTTGGGCCAACAATGTAGGTCTGGCACTAAGTCAGAACTGAAGCAGCGGACATAAGTAGTTTTTCTTAATTCAATCGACCTCGCAATCGTAGACGTCTGAGTGGTTAGCAATAATTGGTAAACGAACAAGTTATTGCAACTTCAAAATTGTATAAAAGGAATGTTGTCAAAATTTTTAAATTGCGTTGTTGTTTCAACTATAACAGTGATCAAGAAATTAAATAGGTATCTACCAAAAAGGATACTAGGGAAGTACAAAAGTACTTTTGTACTTGTGGCACTACACTATTTTTTATTATTGTATTATTCGTTTTAAACATCGCAACAATAACAAGTAATAGTCGTTAATGTTGACAATTGTATCGATTAAGACCATAAGATTAGAAATTTCGTCGGTCGAATTTGCAAAAATTTGCGTAGAAATTCCTACGTTATAATAGCTATATGTTTGCCTTTCATCTCTGTACATCCAGTGATTTGAGTAGTGCATTGATAGTCGAATTGGGTCAATATTGTTTAAAATTTGTTACCAGTATTTGTCAGAAACAACAAAAAATTTTAATTTTATTGGTCAGACAAAATACAAGACAATTGTTTTTAGGTCGCCATAAAATCCATTAAAATATATATTTTCCATTAATTCCTTGCACTTCGCTGACTGTAGTGATTTATAGATGTGTGTAATGTTACGAAAAAGTATTTAATTTATTTAATGTTTATAGGGCGAGAGTAACGAGACACGCATAGCAGTGGCAAACCAGCGAGCGAACAAATTGCTTAAATCCTAAATATAAAGCAAAATACTGTATAGCAAGGAATGAGAAGAAAACTGTGGTTATATGCTTAACTAATTATACTTTCAAAATTTATTGAACCTAAATTATCTTAAATACTGTTGAAACTCAACTAAATAATGAGGTTATTATGCAACCGTTTTGCAAATCTTTATTTTTTGTTTTCAGAACAAACAATTATAAAATAACATTTTCAACCGACTTCCCAAACAGGAAGAAGTTCTAAATTTGGACGTTTTATTTTGTTTTATGTATTTTCGAGAATAACTCCCTCATATATGGGCCGATTTACAAATGTTTTCTTTTTGATTGATATGATACTACCTACTTCCTGTTTATATTTACTATTAATTTGGTGAAGATCTAATTCAGGATTACAGAAATACAGAAGGATGGAAGTCGGTTGTTTCAGTTTTACTGCGTTTAAATTATTATATTAATGGCGATACTTTTAAGCCAAGCAATTTAAATTTGAGGATTGCCTAGGATGTTATTTACAAATGATTGACTTGATTTGTATCTTTTTTTTTTACTGAATTAGCTAAAGTACTGAATAAACAAAAGCACATCTCAATATGAAAGCCTTTATATTTAATAAACATGAAATCATCTTAATTAAAACATGGATGATGGCTGAACACGTATATTCTAGGAATAAAAATGGAATTTTATTTTTTTGTGAAGAATTTTAAAGAAAGAAGAAATTAAATTTTGTGTTACAAGAATTTTCTACTCACACGTGAGATTATACTTAATATTAAGTTTCATGACAGAATAATGTCAATTTTTTTTCTTTCGCTGACTTGATACTGGCAGAATTCGTTTTCAACGGGAAAGCCATTAATACAAGATTGGTTGATTAATTACTTGTCAATTAAATGATGTAATGACGTATATTATTACTTTAAATGTAAAATGTTAAACTTAAAGGAATGTAAAAGTGAATAAAGACGAGATTTATTATTAATATTTATTGTGTGTTTATGGTATGCAAATTAATAATTGCGGGTACATTTTCCCCTGCTGCCTTGAAAATGCGTTCGCGAAATAACAATAATTGTGCTTATTTTTACATTAGGACGTGAGTAATCTTGCACAGGGCTTGTTTAAGAATATTACAGTTCATAAAATATTTTAGGACGGCAATAATGTTACCGATATTATGGCATTGGTTGGGCGTTAAAAGCATACATTTGCTATATTTTATTTTCAACAATTTAACCAAAATTTTAAATATAATAGAATTAGACATCTAAGACAATATTTAAAATTCATATTGTAGTTGTACTATAACAGTTGCCAGTAGTATTCCGGTTTCAAGTGCATGTCTAGTGTCTACGTGAATAAACTCATGGGCTATGACAAATGTTATTTAGCTATTGTTCAATGAGAATGGCCATTAGAGGCACTATTTGAAGACGTTCAATATTTCTGTACGAAACTGCTGCTTTATTTAGTTAAATGCGAAAGTGTATTTGCTATTTAAAATAACTTTCAATTAAAAAAAATATTTTTTCTCAACCACACACTAACAGCTTAAAATAGGGTGATTCAACAATACTGTCAATAAATTAAGAAATTTATTAAACGTCATTATTGAAACGTGTGCGTTTTTACCCCAAAAGTTCGTATGTCGTAATCTATGACCGCACAAAAAAAGTTTGCTATCGATACATAAATACAGGCAAACGAAAAGTTAGAAACTATATTTTATATAGATGTATATTGTATATTCAAGTACTTTTTTCTTAAACTTTCCGTTATATGGTGACACTATTATTGAAACACCAAATTTAATAGTTCAGCATGATTATTACCGGTTGTGATTTTGGTTATTATTAACTCCAGGATTTAACGAAACTATGTGGGCCAAGCGCAACAAACGAACACATAGATAGATAGTAATTTTTACTATGTATTTTGTCTTCTTTATAAATTGTACCAACCTATATAATAATTTGCACTTAGGTTTAATTTAGGTAAAGTGCCAAAGCTCTTGTATTGTTCCAAACTGAATATAATTTAATGGAAGACACCAATACTTCATGTAAGTCAATGCTTCTATAAATGCACATAAAATTGTAAGAATGTACCAATTTAGCTCAAACAATAGTACAGATATTTTCGAAAAGATAAATAGATCTTCAGAACTTGTTTAATATTTCTCGAGTCGTATATAAAATAGTTATAGACATTTTAATATTACTATATAGTGAGATTATTATTGTTACTACGTATAATAATGTTTTAAATGTGAAAATATATGTAAGCGATTATTTTAATTTTCTTCATTTAGCTTATTTTTGTATGCTAATTCGTGTATTTCAAAATATTAGCTTTAGGTTAAGATTAAGGTGCCTAAAAGATCATTTCATTTAAATTTTAATAAAAACATTATTTTTTATATATGTACTTTCATTTGTGCTTTTGTCTTTCAGTGATATTAAACCTTAGATATATAAGGATTATATAATTTGATACATTAATGGAAAAGTATTATTTCTTAGCCGTATGTACTTTTATAAATAAAAAATTCTGTACAGCGCTTGAAAACGATGGTCTCTTAAGTATTTAAAAATGATAAGAAATGTAATGTGATTATTTAACGTAATGCAATATTCTATTTAATAGTTGAACATTTAAAACTTTATTACATTAAGTACCTACCTATGTAAGTATGAAAGTTGTACCGGAGTCTAGGAGTGTAAAATATACAATAATGCAGTATGTTATTATTGTTCATTATATGTTTATGCAATTTTTTCTTTTAATTTTTATGAGCCTTATTTATGAATAAAAATGTTCCTAAATTCAACCCAATATCATCATTTTTCTGTTAAGGAGCCAGCCAGGTTTTTAATACTATAAAAAATCGTTTTTATAGTATTAAAAACCATAATTTTGATGATGACTCTCTCAATCATTAGTTTAAGAGTTAGCGTGTGAAAAACATGATTTATCTACATACTTCGAATTATATTATTCGTATCGTCATTGGCCAGAAGTGTGCTTGTCGCCATCCCTGCCAGTCCACTCGACTGCAATTCTGGCCCGAAAAGTTTTTTAGTGCGCCCCTAGAGCCGATCAGCCCCCGTCGGTACGAAAAGCGGTAGATGTGGTGATGGGGGCTGCCATCAATCACGCCACGCCCGAACAGCCGAAAGGAGGAGAGCAAAGTGCCAAATGTGGAACGTGAGAAGTGGGTTGAAAGATAAGATGAATGAGTTGATAGAAGTAATGAATGAGAGAGGCCTGGATGCTCTATTTGTAACAGAAACGAAGCGAAAGAGTAGCGAAGCCGCTGATCTTCCAGTTGGCATGATGGCTTTGTAGTCGGGTGTATCTCAAAGCAATCACGCCAGCGCTGGGGTAATTATTCTTTTATCGCCTCGCTTACTTTCAGGTGTGTAAGATTATGGTATGGTTAACCCGAGGCTTTTCTGGGTCCGGATTAAGCTGGGTGTCACACAGGTTTTCATGGTAGCAGCTCATATGCACCGATAGACTCGTCGACAACTGGTGACCTTGAAAAGTTTTGGGATTATGTTATGAGATGTTCTGGATATGGTTGATGCTAATAGATGAATCATTTTGTGTGGTGATCTGAATGTCTGGGTTGAGAAGAGGCGACCAAGTTACGAAGCTGTGTTGGGACCATTTGGCGATAGTAGAGATTAATATTATAAATGCGAAAGTTTGGATGTATGGATGGATGGATGTTTGTTGCTCAATCACGCCAAAACTACTGAACGGATTTGGATAAAATTTGACACACAGATAGATGATGACCTGGAATAGCACATAGGGTACTTTTTATCCCGAAAAAATGAGTCGTTCCCGCGGGATTTATCAAAAACGTTTATAATGCAGCGGGCTGCACGCTGCAGCTAGTAGTAAACTACGTGAATGTGTAATGGACACAAGGGCCTACAGAGGTCCCACTCTTGATAAGGGCCCTTATTCGGTTATCAGCCGATTCATGGGTCTGTTCAAGAAGTGGAGACATTAGCGGAAGTGTGTTCCATTTGGAGAGCTTGTAAGGATAAAGAGCAAAAAGTTGCAACATTGCCGGCGCGTGTTTAGTACCAAATTCAAAAAACGCGCCAGCAATGGATTAGGTTTTTCTTTATAGGTATACTTCGCATGCTCTATTCAAAAGTAATGACAATTGACAACATGTCTGCGCATGTTTGAGAAAACTGTTTTATTCAAATAAACATTAATGAGTCAACATTTTTATATATAATACCGGAACGAAACCCGGCCACACACTAAGCAGATCCGACGGACGAATCTCAGCGGGCTTGTCTTTTTTATCAAATTATTTTATAATTAACTAGCTGACCCGGCTAACGTTGTTTTGCCATATATATTATACCTAGAAAGGTGAAAATTTAGGGTTGTATGTATTTTTGTATGCTATACTATAATGTCCGAGTCCGAGTCCGGTGCCGCGCGCTGTCAGTGTCGCATGCGCATTCAGCCGTTGTAAATTTGTAATACAAATTATTGTAAAAATGTCAACTGTAGTGAAATGTAACTCGTGCAATATCGTTATCAATGAAGTTTTAGCATTTATATGTAATAAAATTGATGTGATGGATGAAGATAGCATTAATCGAATATGTGAAACTGCTTTTACCGAAAGTGATATTGTGAATGCAAAAAACTTATTGTTTGAATCTATCCCTGCGAGTAAAAAGAAGACGAGAAAACGGAAGGGGAAGACGATTCGGGATATCGATGACATTGTTTGTCTTTTGAAAGAAACGGATCCTGAAATTGTACCTATTTTTGTGGCGCGTGACCTGCAAAAACTACCCCCCGTTTTATTTGATCACCTGGATGCGACTAGAATTCTAAAGGATTTGGTCAAACTGAGACAGGATGTGGACCATTTTACTACTATGTTTGCCACATTAGAGGACGTGAATACATTAAAATCAGAATTACAAGCACTGCAGCGTAATATTTGTGCAAATAAATTGAGTTGTGTTAATACACAACGAGGAGTTGGTTTACTTAACAGTTTCGAACAGAACAGTGGCCCCACAGGAATATTCCCACTCAGCAATGAAAAACAAGTTTGGACTAGGAATTTTAGTCTGAAAACAATTAAGATGAAGGATTTGGGCGGGAGAGAGGATGCTGACTCCGATCGGGTATTGCAATCACCGACACGTTCGCCATTGAGCCCTTCTATCCAACCGTCATCTGTGACGTGTAGATTATATTCATCACCAGTTCAAGCATCGCCTAGACTAGCCCATGAGCCGTCACCCACAGACCGACCATCCACACCAGCCTTGGTACCTTCTTTACCAGCCACAGTGCACTCTCAATCAAGCTATACCAGAGTACCGTCATATAAGGGTAGTGGTACGGAAAAATCGTTTGCAAATGTAGCGAAACAAGAAGGGGAGTGGAAGCCGGAAAAAGTTTCAGAGGAGTGGAAACAGGTTCAGAGGAGAAGGCTTAGGAACCGATTTATAGGACACAAGGGAAAGGCAATGGTTAAGGCAGACACCAATTTTAGAGCAGCTTCTTCTAATATTCCTATATACATTTATAATGTATCAAAGCAGACGACTGAACGAGACATAATACATTATATTAGTAATTCTGCAAACATTAATGTTTCTGTTGTCAGATGGAACACAAAGCCAGATAAAAACTATAACGCGTTTAAAATTTTTGTACCTCAGAAAATGATTGACACTTTTTTAACTGACGAGTTTTGGCCAGAAGGAGTATCTTTCAGACGATTTTTTAATTTTAGACAAGATAAAAACCAAGTTTTATTAAGTGATTAAAACCAATAAATAAATATAAATAAATAAATACATAAAGTCAATAAATAAATATTTAAATCAATATATAAATAAATTATTCCATAAATATATAAATTCTAATTTAATAATAATAAAATTTGTAAATACATAAGTATAAATGGATACAAGCTTAACTAAACTAATAAGTTTTAACTGCAAGAATGTTGTGAGATCAGCTGATTGCATAAGGGAGCTGTGTCGCACTGCTGACATCATTGCATTGCAGGAGACCTGGTTGCTGCCGCATGACCTGCCCTATCTCGGTACGATAGATGATAATTTTTCTTACACTGGTACTTCAGCGGTGGATACATCAACAGGAATACTACGTGGCAGGCCTTATGGGGGTGTTGCGCTACTATGGAGGAAATCTGCGTTCCCGTGCGTCACAGTGTTGTCGTTTGATAGTGTACGTCTCGCAGGCATTAAAATAGTGCATAAAGATCGTTCGGCTTTATTTATATCTGTGTACATGCCCACCGCGAGTGTTGATAATTTAATCGAATTTACAGAATGCCTAAGTGAAATTAATGCAATGGTTGAAAATAGTGGTGAGGTGGAATCTGTTTATATACTTGGGGATTTTAATGCGCACCCAGGTGAGCTATTTTCGCATGAACTAATAAACTTTTGTTTGGAGCAATCGTGGTCGTGTGTTGACATGGACATGTTACCTATAGATACGTATACCTTTGTAAGCGACGCGCACGGATGTCTACGTTGGCTCGATCACTGTGTGGTTACAAGTGCCGCGCGACAGTGTATACGTAATGTGTCAGTTTTGTATGATACTTATTGGTCTGACCACTACCCCTTAGTGATAGAATGTGATCTTTTATTAATTAAACCAAAAATTGCTACATTTACAACTAAGTGTGATAAAGTTACATGGGGGGAGAGGAGTATTGATCAGGTCAATAAGTTTACAAATTTGTGTACCTTTAAATTAAGGGAATTGGATTTTCCAACGGAATTTCAAAATTGTGCAGATAAATTTTGTAATAACCTTAGTCATAGGCAAATAATAAATAGAATGTATAGTGATATAATTGTTGCACTAAAAGAAGCGGCCGTACGCACTTACAGGGGTCCCAATGTTAGTAAAAACCGACGTGTCCCAGGGTGGAACAAGCACGTACGTGATGCTCACAGGGCGGCTAGGTTGTCTTACAACAATTGGCTATTATTTGGAAAACCAAAAAATGGACCTTACTATAATGATATGCGAGAACAACGGCGAATATTTAAATCAAAGCTAAGGTACTGTCAAGACAATGAACACCAAATCAAATTAGACATTATAGCTCAACACCATGCTAGCAAAAATTTTTGTAAATTTTGGAAAAATACCAATAAACTTAATCCAAAAACCGGTCTACCTGTGAGCGTCGCTGGCGTGTGTAAACCTCATGAAATAGCCAATTTATTTAAGCGAGAATTTCAAAATGAGCCAGTACTTAATGGTACTGGGGTGCTCGGCACTGAGAGAAGTTGGGGGTGTGATGTTTCTATTCGGTTTTCTGCGAGAGAAGTCACTTCGGTGATACAAAAAATGGTAAAAGGAAAGTCACCTGGCCACGACGGTCTCAGCGTCGAGCACCTAAAAAACGCAGGTCCCCACCTGCCCAGAGTGCTGGCCATGTTCTATAATCTATGTATAAGTCACGGTTACCTGCCTCATGATCTTATGTATACTATGGTTGTGCCAATAATTAAAAATAAAACTGGAGATGTGTCAGATCCATCAAACTATAGACCTATTTCTTTGGCGACTATAGTGGCTAAGGTACTGGATAGTCTGCTTGACAAACAGCTGGATAATCATATAAAGCTCCACGATTTACAGTTTGGATTTAGACATGGATTATCCACTGAGAATGCTATTTTTTGCCTTAAGCAGACTGTTCAGTACTATTCAACTAGAAATACGCCTGTCTATGCTTGTTTCTTGGACCTCTCTAAGGCTTTTGATCTGGTATCCTACGATGTGCTATGGAAAAAGCTTAGAGAGGAGACCAACGTTCCAGAAGATGTCATCTCAATCTTGAAATATTGGTACAATAATCAGAAAAATGCAGT
>DWBA01000673.1:0-12414 GCA_018236825.1 Apodemia zela
AGTGACTCGCATAGCCAATCGTTCACCTCTTACGAACTGCCTGGCAGAACAGCAGATGGTTTATTCTTCAAAGAGAGTCCGGGCCAACACGGGATAAAGTGTGCATTCATGAATAAAAATAAGTACTATCTTCCTAGTTTTTAAAATGATTAATTTTCATAGCGGTAAATTAAAAAGCCTGAACCCCTATTAATTTTTTGATATTATAGGCAAGGGGGGACATTTTTATTGTGCCCCAGGGTTGAATTAAAGGTAAATCCGGTCCTAGTTGGAAAGCCGGACGCCTTCACGTGTATTGTTAGATATTTCAGAAGCTGTAGTGCCTAGGTAAGACGTAACACGGACTAGCAAACATAACAAACGTCGATCTTCACAAGCAACTAATGTCTTACTTCTACCGAGTAGAGTGGCGAGACAGTGAGGTCGGCCGAGCACTCGGTATTTTTTGGCCTGATCAAATACCGAGTTCTCGGCCGAGGGCGCTGTCTCGCCACTGTACTCGGTAGGTGTAATCGGGGTATAATTTCCTATGTATAATTTATACTTTCCACCGCCGGCACTTGGTGAAACTGCATCATATTTAGTTGTGAAACAATTTAACTGATGTGTTTCAAAATCAATTCCTATGTATAGGTACGCGCAGTTTAAAGTGTTAGTATTTCTCCATTGTAACGTCATAGTTTAAAAGTTCACGTGTAATTTAAACTAAATTATATGTGAACTGCAACAACCGACTCCTCATTTCCTGTATCATCGGAACCCTGAATCAGATTTTCACCAGATTAAAATGGCACCACCTGGGAAGTATACCGTTCAAAACAAAAGAAGGAATTTCCGAATCGGTTTTGGCGACTTCGAGTAATCGGTGAACTTACATAAATAATTTAATCGCAGTAAAACTGCATCAACCGACTTCTCATTTCTTGTATCTCCGGAACCCTAGTATAAATCTTCACTAAATTATAATGGGACCACCTCGGAAGTATAGGCTTTCAAATAAAAAAATAATTTTGTAAATCCGTCCACAAACGCCAGAGTAATCGCGGTAACATACACACAAAAAAAACATACAGCCGAATTAATAACCTCCTTTTGGGAAGTCGGTTGATAACAAAATATAAACATCCAAATTAAGAACCTTCTTCTTTTCAACCGACTATACACATGAGTTCTTCGGAGTTATCACGTAACTCGCAATGCGCAATTATCGTAATTGTTTGGTTTTCACAAGATGCGTAACAGCCTCGTATATTAGTTGCAGTCATTGCCGCTTGATTATTTTTGGCGGTGTGATATGATATCGCATAAAGCGTATCCAGCGTTTAGCAAGCAATTGGCTAGAAATTCGTTACGTGAGACTAATTTTTTTTACTTTTATTTGTCATCGCTGATCGCTGGTGGATTGCAAATTTTAGTTAATACGCCTGCGGGGTATTTTTTTTTATGAAAAAAATATTTCAGGTAGGTACCAGGCAAATAGATTTCATATTACATTACATGCTTATAATTTAATTATAATATTAATATTAACTTAATAACAAATTATAATATTAACAGGATTATATAAAACACATCAATTCAATTACTTATCAATTAAATTAAATTACATTGTTCAAATTTTATCAAATTATTAAAGTTATATGATTAAGTTTACATTATTTTTGACAAGTCAAACTCCGGTCAAACCTGCGTCGGATTACAGAAATTCCGTAGTGATGTTTACCGATTGAAGTGGTTTAAACCATTTTCAAAATTAATAATTATTTATTATCTTTTAAATCTGTTGTAATTTTCATAGACGTACAAAAGAAGTACTTCTTTTGTACGTCTATGGTAATTTTAGGCGCCTTAATATCTAACCGGAGCTTCTAGTGCTCTTTTAAATCAAAACGGATTGAGCTCGATGCAAAATTGTAAGCCTTCATTTCTGACACTTGGAATATCATAAATAAAACAAAAAATGAATCCAGACCAGCTGCTGACGTGTGAGAACTGACCATTGTTCTTTGTTACATATACAAAGATCTTCCTGAACGTCAACTCCAATTTTTTGCTTGTGAGATCCTTTGTCTTGGTGTAAATATTCGACTATGATACTCATTATATTTAAATTTTAACCTCTATTATCACTAAACTAGCTACGTCCTGTGGACTGCCGCATGATAATTATTTTTAATTTTTGTTATTTGTGATAAAAAGTTCCCCATATTTACAGGGTATGGTTTTCCGTCTACCTGTATAGGTACTATCATGCAAATGCCTCCAGTCATTTAGTCTTCATTAAGTAAAAAAAAGTACATTCGGGTAATCTTACGCGAGATTGAAGTATTTTTTTTTAATATCATAAGGTATCAATAAGCAGATGGCATCAGATGCAGATGGCTGGATGAAACAATCGCCTATAGACACCAAAGATTTTAATGATCCGTTGTTATTCTTGTGGCGGGGTCTTAGTTCCACATGCTTAAGTTTACCGGCCACCTTACCCTCCAAACCAGAACATGACAGTGACAAGCACTGACGCTAATGCGGCAGGACTAGGAAAGGTGGTATTGCCAGACCCAGGTGAGCCAATGCAGAACTCTACCGCCTAGAAACTTTTCGTTTAAATAATTTTCTCACTTTTCATAATTTTACGAATTGTACCTAGAATATAGAAATAATACCTAGGTCGATGAAAAAGGATTTTGTATTTTATGAGTAAAAAGTAGAAGTAAATTTTCTTTGATTGTACTGTTTGTCTCTATCTGGCTGATTTGAAACCATTAGGTAAATAGTTGATATTTAAAAAAATGTTTAAGTCTGCTCATTTCAATTTAAGATTTTAGTAAAATGTACTAGGTAGGTATATGTATCAATCACATAATATTATACTTCCAACATTCTATTTTTAAATAGCGGAAACTGCGTCAACAGACAATAGAGCCGTTTCCGTCCGAAAAAAAATCTGATTTACTCTCAAGTCGCACCTAAAGATATTTTACTTTAAAAAATATTCAATCCTCTTTAATTAATTTTGCATTCATAGGATTAATATTTAATACCTAATTCCAATCCAATTATTGGATAAGCAAGGATCTTTAAATACCTACGATTACATACAATCAACGGTCAACGTTATGTGTTAACGTTTCGTCACGATTCGCTTTTATATTAGAAACAAATAAGTATTCAGTAACACTTTTGAATAATCTTTTGTTATCTACTACACAACAGTCTTCTATTAGATAAACCTCGTATCATTCAGTCGACATCGCCAGACTGTATTTCGACAATAACGTTCCATAGTAGGTATACGATACGGCAGAAACTAGAAATCGTCATTACCTGGCCGCATAACTGTTTTTCCCTGATCCTACGCATACAAAAAGCGATGAGCTTTTATTATTATTAAAACAACAAATGAGCGGCAACAAGGCTGTGGCTTGCGATTGCGACGTTGCCGCCCCGCGTACTCGGCTGACTCGTCAAGTGACGTCACGTCTCAAGATGGCTGCCATACCGGTTGCGTTCCCCCGCTCCTGTCTTCCAGCCGGATCCATTGGTGCTACTCGATAATAATTTAAAACGCAGCCGTTTGAAAGGAAACCGAATCAGAATAGATTGAAATTTAATGCACCGCGCACGTTGTGTATACGCGTTGGCGCTAATTATTATTCTACAACAGCAGCTGTTTAGTTTTGTTGAATAATATCAACGTTCATAGCGGAATCTATGCCTCCATTGAATGTTACTTTCGTCGACTTCCGAGTCCGTGAATCATTTCACTCGCCTGCCGTCCAACCAAACATTCTTTTGAACATCATTGTTGACAATGTCACCTACACATAAACTGTCTAATCATACTGTAATTACCTATATGAATAAGTATTTACAATCTATAAATTAATACCTAAAGCAAACACTTTGTACCCCTTTTTACGACTATTAACACAGATTATATAGGTGCAGCATAAGTGTGCAGAAATTTGGCACAGGTAGGTAATTAGTTAAAGTTTACGTGGTGAAGGAAGAAATGAGAAAGCTTATATTCTTATATAGATACCTAATAGGTGTGCATTAAATGTTAATAACAAAAGAAACACATAATGTATAATTATTAATAAAAATATACATTACACACTAGCTACCATTTATTTGACACATATCATATTATAGACGGTATAGTACCTACACACACTATGTAGGTGGTACTGGGTAGGTCTATGTACACTATTGTGTCAGTAGTCTGTTATCAAACTTAGAAAAGATAGAATTATAGCTGGTCGAATTTTAGGCAGTAGGCTTAAATTACTATACATAGTTTAATTTGCAAATAGGTACCTACTCGTAGGTAAGTGTTAATTTTGAAGAGTTCATTATGAATAGGTACCCATTAGGTATTGTGTTGTGCTTAACCCGCACGTGTCTAACCAAGGATTCGTGTTTAGCATAACAATGCACTAATTAAATACAATTATTTAGGTAGGTACTAGGATTCAGATATAAATATACATATGTGAATAGGTACCTGCCTATGTTAAATAAAAAATCGAGTTCGCTGCATTAATCAATTTGTTTGCAGCATCTGGTTTACAGGCAGAGTTGTTGTGGGCTATGGGCTGTGGTGACTGATGGTATATGTAGGTATAATATGCGTGTGTACAGTGTATGTGGATTGTGGTGTGATGTATCGGTTTCGTTATCGCGTGATAAGGGCGGGTGTGAGGGGCGCATCCGCGTCGGGCTAACGGCTCGTCCTCGGCGCGTCGCGGTGCGCGCGCTGACGTCACCGCTCGATAATGGCCGCCACCGACCCCCCGCCGGCGCGCGCCCGCCGCCGCCAGCCTCAGTCTCTCCTCGACCAGCACTTCGACCGAGTGCTTCGACTGAACGTTCACGGCCTCCGCGCTACATGTGATACTAGTGCCCCGTGTACCATGGTGATAGTGTCTTTTCTTAACAGTTATATAAAGCAGTGACGATTTATAAAAAATACGACGAAGTCCGATCTCTCGTGCACCGAAATTTTAACGGCGCCGAGATGTCGGTGATGCAAAAGCGGCAGCATTGCTACTTGTGCGATTTGCCCCGCATGCCGTGGGCGATGTTGCACGAATTTTCAGAGGCAGTTTGCCGCGGGTGTGTCAATTACGAAGGTGCCGATCGGATAGAGGTGGTTTTGGACACGGCGCGACAACTTAAACGTGCGCACGGTTTTCAAGAAGGACGCGGACCGACGCACACGAAAGGAACTCACAGGGCTCCTTTGGAAGCACACCAAAATGGTGGCGAAACTACGGCCAGGGGGCAGCCGGCCCCGCCGTCTCATCCGCACGCTCCTGGGACGTTTAACTTGCACCACTCTAGACCTACAGCTAACACTGGGCTCCTAACTGAATATGGTGGTCGTAGAGATGAGCACGAAAATAGGCGATTAACGCATTTGCCTCTAGCGCATCTACCGACTCACGCCGGAGCCCGTTTAGCCCCGGGTCTAACGTTAAAAAGGCCTCTTGACGAAGATGACCATCAATCACACCACGAACCAGCAAAACGGCTATTAGAAGAGCATTCTCGGCCACCACTCACTCGTGGTGAATCATTACCTGCTGTATCATTAGCAGCTACTTTCGCTTCAGACCGTGTCTTCAAACAAGAAAAACATCCCCTAAGAACACCCTCTTTTGATGCTTCATCTTTTAAAACCAATGGTAAGTTACATATCTAGAATTTTAATTAAATTTTAATCGTAATACCTATCTATATTTTAAAAGTCGGTTCACGCAAGTATCGTAGAAAACCATTAGACATAAGATAATACTCTGGTTTCTATAATTATAAAAAATAAGAATTTTCTCGTTAGATAAGTGTAAATTAAATTATTTCTGATGCTTTAATGATTGCATTGTCGGTTTACAAATATCGGGTTATCAACTAGTAACGAGTTTTAAATTTTTAATGTTAATTGGTTCTTTAAAAAAATATATTAATAATATCTAATTAAAATTTTAAGTTTGTACTGCTTCTAAGAACTTTTATCTTTTACAAAAAATATCTAGGCAATTTAAAAAAGAAATATTTAAATAAATAGATGAATATTTACTAAATATACCTGTATAGGATATTTTCCGATGTAAATATCATTACTACGTATCACTAATTAATTTGCATAATACTATACAAACAAATAAAGATAGTGTTTTCTTTGTTTACGTCAAAATCTAATTCTTTGTTTCTTCAACATTTAACATCGCCGGTTTTAAAAGCCATGCCCATACATACAACTTAGCCATAGCATACCTAATACAATTATAATACCTGTATATATTTTACATAAGGTGATTTAGCGATTTCTTTAAATTTATCTAGAGATTCAAATATAAAACTTGTCTTCTTTTAACTCTTTTTACATATTTCATCCATTACAACTCCCAAGCCAATTACAATTACAAGCCAACCCAAGAGCCTTCCATATTTTTGAAAACAATTTGCATCTGAAGTTACAATAAAAAACATTTCATGTCAAACATACATCATAAACATTATATTGAAAACAAATTATTTAATTTATATTAAAACTAAAAATTTAAAGTAATTGAATCTGACAATTTAAGTAGATTCTACAAAAGTATTGTATAGTTGATGAAACAATATTATGTAAGCTTACTAGATAAATATGTAAGCTTGCTTGTAAAGAAAATGTTATTAGGTAAATACTTAATCTGCGAAATAGGAAACTAAAACGTAACTGTTAAAAAATGATAAAGTAAGGGACAATATTTCTACAACTTGAATTTCCCAGTAAAGACAGATTCCTCCTAAAGAATCGCGCGCAGTATTCTAGTTTGTTTTTAATCAAGTACGTGTTATTGGCGTTTTGCGCAAACGTCGCCAGGGATTCATATCTAGGTAGATGCATTAATTCGTTATTCGATCCATAAATACAAAACCGGTTCAACTGGTTGAGCGTTCTCGAAAGCGAGCACTTGCGGCCTCTTGCACACAAGCTCAGCTAACACGTACAAACGCCCACGTAAGTGAACGCGCCGTGAATGCACGCACGACAAGCGGCACGGCAACGTCGCGTGACGACATTTTCGCTCGCGTACGTATGTAGGTAGGCCGTCGAGCGAAAAAATATATAGCGCCTACGCTTGGCAGTCGCCCGACCACATTCCGTTGGCGTGTGAGTAGGGAGCTTGGCGCGCCACGAACCGACAGCCAAAAAGGTCACCGTGCGTGACGTCAGCACCGCCATATGGGCCGCGCCCGACCATCACTCACGCCCTTTGCACGTTACTCCAATAAATAATCTGTTTACGTTCCACTTCATCGTGACATCTGATGCGCAGCTAATTGTCATTAGTGAACAATCAAAACAAAAACAATCCTATTAGTCAGTTCGGTTTGTATTACAATACCAGATATATCAACGTTGTGTATCGTATCCACCAAGGTGACATGTTGATTACATAAAAACAATCTGCATTCGTATCGCAAAGATTTCGCTTACAAACGGGTTACGGATACAATCGACTGCACGTACAATTCTTTATTGGGAGCAAGACGTTTGGCAACGCCGCTTCAGCGATTCAATCTGATGTATTGAGATTTGAGAGTGCCTCATGACATCTCATACTTACCTACCCGTCTACAGCTCGCGTTGGCCCGAAAGAGCCTACAGGCGCCACGTTGCGAGCAGGCAATGACACATCGGCCCGCTACGTAAGCGTTTAACATACAATGCTATTTATACGATATAATGTGCGTGTGTGAACGTGTTTACTATCCGTCGGTCCACCGCAAACGATGTGTCATCCAGTATTGAATGTAAGGTTATTCGGACAAATTGAAACGATGTCACCGAGGCAACCGCAGCGTGTCTCCTGTAGACAATTCTCAATATAACTGACATTACTTATTTAACTATTCGGCCCGGACTGTGAACTGGGATTTGATGTTGGGATTGTTTTACCATTCGATTTTAGACACCCTATTACCTACAACCCCTTTATCTGGGCCACTGAACCCCTTGACCGATTTGGCACATGTTCAAAATAAAAAATCTTTGGATCTCATTAATTCGACTACCGACCTTCACGACGTTCCTTTCAATAATACTAGAGTTATCTTCGAACATGTATACATACAAACAAACGCCGGATTTTTCCAGTAGACTCAGAACTTTGCTCGATCATCCAATAATTTAGAATTTTTTGATAATCTTTTACAAAATCGTCGCTAGTTGGAAAATTGCTCATATTGCTATTTCAGACCAATATTGTAACAAAGCGCTGATAAACAATATAAATCCTACGTAGTCTAAAACCTTTTTACCACTCCAGCACTAATAAAATATACGTCACATCACTTTTTGTTCATTAGTAATCAAAAAAATTGACAATGAAGTTGTATAGTCATTATCCACGGAGCTAACATCTAGTTAGCGGACTGTATCCTTCATCTATAAAAACCAAGCATGTCAGTTTTCAACTTTAACGTTTCAGTCCTTTAAGACACGCGAAATCCGTGACCGTATACAATGTTTTAACAATCTTAGATCCGACTTTTAAAATCTACGATTACATTTTTTTATAAATATGTAATGAATTCGCTAATGTTTGTTCTATTTTCGTCGTCCGCAATGCTTATGAGTTCGATGTATGCTTCAGGATATGCTACCAGCGCTCCACTCACGAATGGATCAGCTGGTTCTCCACTGGGTCGCGCGGCGGGCTCCCCCCCGGTGACGGGAGCGGGGGCCGGTCCATCACCAATGGCCGCTCTCATGTCGGTGACTGACACGTTACCGCCGGGATCACCACGGTCCGCGGGAGGATCACCGCCGCAACCACCCCCACAACGATCAGCTAGCCGTTCTAGCCAACATTCACCCAACTCATCAGGTAACATATACTTAATTCACTCTTGCAATGTTCCATAATCCAGTTAAAATCCAATTACTATCAAAATAAATTTATTAAGGTCAGGATTGAAACGAATTTTTGACTGTTGAGTTCTGTAAAACACTTGTGAAAATAGAAAGTTATTTGCTTATGGCGCGGCTACATTATCGCTTTAAACCAAAGATTCGCGATTCTGAGACTGAATTGCAAATTTTCGGGCTTCTATCAGTTTTCTAACGCGACCACTTAATTCGCTATCTAGTTCGCACAACCACGAATCTTAGGTGGATAATGTGGCCCTGACATTACTCGTTTTAATTTCGTAATAAAGCTTGGGTCGGACTCGGGCGGGCGTCCGATCGCCGCGTCGGTCATTTCGGCGCGGTGCCCGACGACCGCTTGCGTTCTTTGTCCGGCTACAGTCTGCTGACCTAATTGCATTATTATATTGTAGTCAATAGATATTAAATTAGCAGACAGTAGCTAAATATTATCCTCCGTGTCGGCAGGGTCGAACGGCGGAAGGCGGTCGTCGGGCTCGCGTCACGTATCGTCGACGACGTCAGTGTCATCCACGGAGGCGAATGATGCGACCGAGGCGACTGCACCTACTCCTGCGCCGCTACTCAAATGCACACTCTGCCAAGAGAGGCTGGAAGACACACATTTCGTGCAGTGTCCCAGTCAGCAACATCATAAATTCTGCTTCCCCTGCTCACGAGACTCTATCAAGCGACAGCAAGGATCTGAGGTTGGTTTTACATATTCTATTCGCAAATTCTTTGAGATATTTTTACGTATTGTATCTTTACATACGCACATTACAATCAATTGCTTATCTGAGTGCTATTATATCCTGTATGATGAATTCAGTCTGTGTCGGTATCCTTTAATTTTTTTTTAATTTGTTGCAGGTTTACTGTCCAAGCGGAGAAAAATGCCCGTTAGCCAACTCCACAGTACCGTGGGCTTTCATGCAGGGTGAAATAGCGACAATTCTTGGGGAAGAGTTTAAACCGAAGAAGGAGAGAGAGACCTAGGGCAGCGTGGGGCCGCCCCGACTGTACCTGTTGTCCCTGCCGCTGTAGGAAGGCGGAGAGGCCCGGCCCCGTGAGCGCTCGGCGCGGGCGGCCTGCGGGACATGCCGGGCCGCGACTACCGATCTTGTCTTGTACATTTCTTGTAAATATTACTCACAGTTAGTTCGCTCGCCGGAGGTGACCGTTAGGACGGTATGGACCGTATTCAGCGTAATGGATTCTAAGTCGAAGTACGGCGTAATCGGTAGCGTTTTTGTATTTTTAATCCGACGTGAGCTATGCAATATTCTGAATATAGTACATATCCGTTTTCGAAGATTTTACGATGTCTTGGAAGTCGTTTTATGAGAGCGATATATTTTTGATCTGAAGTGATTGACGCCGCGGATTTTGACGACCGCAAAGATGCGTCGTCGGAGAAGTTTCGGATGCCATTTTCTTAGTTACCTTTAGGTCCGAACCATAGTTAACTTGGCATTTATTTATATTGTGATTCTATACACTACGAGTATTATGCGATATAATATGAACATGACATATTTTAAGTAGTCGAGTATTGACAGTTTAATAGTAGTTTTGGATATTGGAGCGCATTGCGCCTGTACAGATTAGCTCAGTGTATATTTGTATTTATTGCATACGACGCATGAGATATAACGTTATTTTATACTGCGAAGCGATTTATTCCGAGTGGCTCGAGTTCCGTTACTGTATTTCATTCGACGAAAAGATTCGGCCTGGTATTGACTTATCTTGATTTTTGTTAATCTTCGTGTCGAAGTTTTATATTTTAAATTGAAAATCGTTCTAAATTGGAATTAAATATATGTTGGCTCCGCGGGAACCAATTTTTTAATGGGATAAGTTGATGCGTTGCGGTGGTGTGAGAGGCAGGCGCTGCAGTAGAAGCGGGATCGCTTGTCATGCGTTGGGAGCGTACCTAGTCATTTCGTGAAATGTCAAATTGTCAGATCCGCGAGTACGCGGCCGTTATAGGAACTCTTAAAACTCGCTGCTATATTTGTATAAAGTGAAGTAATTATCATTATATTATTATCATTATAAATGTCATAAAGTTATACAGTTTGTAGTGTGTGTCAATTTCGAAGCCTATCAGTTGACGCCTGTTGGCCGAGAATTTTATAGAGAAAGCAGAAACAAGTGTGATTTTACTGTTTTTTCTTAGCTTGATCGCAATTATTTTTTATATCGAGTTTTGTAACAGATTCTTTTGTCTTTTTTGATGACATTGTAACATTACCGAACATTCAATAAAATTGATATGTCCATTATTTATTTTAGACATATATTGTACATAAACGTATTTTGTATATAATTTAATGTAAATATTTTAGATTACTCGGTGTAGCCAATATATAGCTATCCAGTCAGTATTATTAAGTACTGTGGACATTATTTATATACATCTCTTTTTAATTTCTTTTAAAAACGCTTTGTTAGCTATTTTATCATCACAATTATTTAACTAAAAACATACTAAGTTTATTTCGCATGCATTTTTACGGGTGCTATATAGGACCTTTTTTATAATAATTATAGAAATAGATGTTTTTTTTTCTCAATAATACACATTTTAACATGTAATCTATTTTTATATTTAATGTAATTTATTGCCCGAGCGGTATAATTATTTTCTTTGAGAATAAATTTCTGATAGATTTCGAAATTGATTATTAGAATTATTGGAAACCACCCGATTGTCGGGTTTGTCAACTGTCTTTCGCCTGTCATGGCAAATGAAATTTTTAAGCACAAAATGTGCATTATAATTTATTAGCTAAAGATATTAAATGTACGGCGTTTTCCAGTATATTTAGAATTTATAGCCTTAAAAAGGCTACTTTATACATTGTAGAACATAGTGGTGTACTTCAGGGAGTTTGTTTACCCTGATTGTCTTTCTTTTTATAATCAGAAGATTATATTGTTTTCTTTATTTGAACGTGTGCTGGAACTTACATTTAATATCTTGGTATATTTTAGTCCGCCTGTACTCATAGGCTTGTTTGTAGATGTCGAAGTTGGTTTGATGCGAAAATAATATGAGACTTGTATCTTTCTTACTGTAAGCAACCAGTGAAACGCTTCGATTTAAGACGTTAATGTAAATGTTGGTGAAATACAATTGATGTGATTTTGTAATACTTCACTTTTATTTCTTACCCCTAGGGCTTGAAACCGGTTTAACCGGTTACTATTTTTTTAGTGGTTTTTATAGAAGGTTTAGCTCGGAGCATATCTGGAATAAAAGCGCTTTATAAACATAAATAAACCGATTTAAGCAAAAACCGTGAAATGGCACGTCACGCAAAGTGCAGACAAAATTTGGGAGCGGCGAACATCAAAGAAATATTTAAGAAAGTCTCTATAAATAATAATAATAATAAATATATAATATGACTGGTTAAATTACACGAATTGATCTAACCCCAAAGTAAGCAGATTATTTGCTTGTGATATATATA
>DWBA01000674.1:0-12408 GCA_018236825.1 Apodemia zela
ATAGTTTTTAGAATTTTTGTCTGTTTGTCTGTATGTATGTCCGGGCTAAACTCAAAAAGTACTGCATGTATTTACTTCAAATTTTGCATGAATCTTACTAACAGGTCGGTTCAACATATAGGCTACATATTATCACGCTATCACCTACGGGGGATGAGCTGTGAATATTTATTTTTCTGAATTAACGCAAACGAAGTTGCAGGTACCAGCCAGTATTAAACAAACGGAAAAACAAACTATCTTTCAACAAAAAATAATTATGAACTATCATAAAAGAAATATTTCGGTATTAAAGTTGTCGACACATTAAATTCACCGACTCTGTCGATTAAACGAGTTCGTCATTTGCTCACTTCAACTTTTTTTATTTAAAAACAATAAAATTGTTTTACTTTACGTTAAACGCCCACTATTCTGCTGGAGTTAAAGTTACATCTTATAACAATGCCTGTTAGATATAAAAGCATACTAAGATAATATAATTGCGGTTAACCTTAACTTATAGGCAATTTTAATAAACTTAATCTATATTAATATTATAAATGCGAAAGTTTGGATGTATGGTTGGTTGGATGTTTGTTGTTTAATCACGCCAAAACCACTGAACACATTTGGATGAAATTTGGCATGCAGGTAGATAATGACCTGGAATAGCACATTTATCTCGAAATAAAAAATAAATAAAGAAAAAAACTAGCTGACCCGGCAAATGTTGTCCTGTCATTATTACAATTTCTCACCTTTTAAACCTTTCCTGAACTTCCACAAACATTTTAAAACCAAAATTAGCCATATCGGTCCAGCCGTTCTCGAGTTTTTGTGCGACAAACGAACAGCAATTGATTTTTATATATATAGAAGATAAATAGAATAGATGGAGGAATGGAGAAAAAAGATTGCTCTGTTAAACATAGACACAATATATTCTTCATCTCTCTCCGTATTAAGAATAGGCCATCTGACTTCCTATCAGTTCGTAAAAGGAGAGTCAATTCTGAAAATGTGACTACCATATTTCCACATACTTTCTTTCTCTCACCACAATGCCAATGCTTGTGCCTATTGGGATGGGTGCATTGTTAAAGCAACGCATCCTTAATATTTTCGTATATTTTGTTAGCAGATGACAGTACAAGGAGAGCCAACAACTCGTTAACAAAAAAATTAATAGGTATAATTAGGTATGTAGTGCTAATTGATTTTTGTATACCCATAAGAAGATAAGTAGAATAGATGGGGGAATGGAGAAAAAGGATTGCTCTGTTAAACATATGCACATATTCCTCCTCTCTCTCCGTATTAAGAGTAGGCCATCTGACTTCCTGCCAGTTCGTAAAAGGAGAGCCAAATCTGAAACTGTCACTACTATAATTCCACATACTTTTTTCTGTCACCACAATTCCAATGCTTGTGCCTATTACACTACAAGGACAGCCAACAATTCGTTAACAAAGAAATTACCTAATGTATGTAGTGCTAATTGAAAGACACGGTTTTGCCAAATACCTACTTACTCAGTTATATAATATGTGTAATCTAGATTAAAACCTTAACTAAAGACCGAAAGATTTTTTAACAATACCTATTTAATAAAACAGCTTAAACAGTTACGCATAGGTAAAAACCTTGTCAGGTTGATTTCGATGATATTCACGGGTGCGATTCTCGAGGTCAAGAAAACCGGTCTTCGTTGTCCAACACAATGCCGCTAGATGGCGTTAGGAGTTCTACCTAGGAACAGATTAGGTTGCAGTATTTAAAGGGCATTTTAATATCGAAATTACGTTATGTAAAAAACTAATTAAAATTTTATGATTTATATCAATGTTGAATTAATGTATTTAAACATTTTTATAATGACTGTTATTTTTTGGAATTTTCTTCATAGAATTTAGTATCTAAAATGAAAGTAAAACTGTAATAATATTTTAACTTTTCTAGATTTAGAAGCTTTATTGCTGGTTCTCAGTCGATATATGGCTTTGGAAGAAAATTAAATTATTTGATTATATACCCTCTCATCAAAGATTCTAATTCTCGGTAGTTTAAAATAAATGTTTATCTTTTTTAAACTATGTAATAAATTAATTAAAGTTATAATTTGATGATTTTTAAATTAACCTCGACTCATTGTTTATGCTAATAATACCAGTGACGACCAACAGATAACTTTTTATTTAGATTTTAAATTTTTTAGGGTTACGTACTCAGAGTTCGAGAGGGTCCGTCCGCGTGAAATTTTTTTACAATAAAATTAGCCTGAGTTACTCTACTTATTACAGTTATCCTTATTACCTTACAATCTGCCAGTGAAAGTTCCGTTAAAATCGGTCCAACTATTTCAAAAATTAGCCTGAATAAACAGACAGACAGACAAAATTGTAAAAAATATGTTATTTTGGTATTTGTACCGTATATACATCCATGCATTTAGTTAAAAGCGGTTATTTTAATATGACAAACGATCGCTCCAATTTTAAAGCTAAACCCTAAAAACGAATAAACAAGATAATGATTTATACAGAAACGCCATTTGTTTTTATTATCTCACTGATTCATAGTGGAGACATGGCGTGACAGATTGCGAAATGGTAACAAATTAGTACGACACGATCCGCAATTATGCAAAGCGACTATAAAGTTATCTAGGAAAACAACGACACCCCACACCAACTATTCAATTAAAATGAAACAGTGCTGAGGCGACATTCGAGTCACATAGAGAAGGGTCGTGTGACTCCATCGAATTAGTTCGGCGCGTGGCCGCATTACTGGGACAAATTTCATGTCCCAAGGGTACCCGGACTGTGGGGATGCAACGCTAATCTAATCTGGATTGTAGCTAATAAATGTTGTACCCACCGACGCGGGTTGCAAGAATTTATTGCTTGTAAAACTGTTTCCAATCGTAGAAATTGTTCGGATGACGCCGTACTTTCGATATGGTCTGATTGAATTTGCCATTTCACCGAGTTTCTCATTAGTTTCATTCAATTATAGTTTTATGATTGTTTAAAAATTTTATTGTGTTTTCGAGTAATTCAAAATAGTTTAATTGCAATATTATCATCTAAATTATATAATTTGCATCAAAATACAATGTAAAAGCAACTGTAAACTATTCTTAACAAATGTATTTATATACGAGTACCTACTGCAACATACTTAATAATAATGCTATAAATATACTCAATAAATCGCTGAAATCTGACTTTTTTTTAAATATCAAAAGATAGCAAACAAACTGACGAAATCAAACGAGACAACCATGGCCTTTAAACACCAATGATGTTAATGGTCCGTTGTACTACGCTCCTTCTGGCAGGGTTTACCGGATATCTTAGCCTCCAAACCGGAACACTACAGTGACAAGGATTGCCGCTATTGCAACAGGAATAGGTAAGGCGGTGGTACCAGACCCGGACGAGACAATGCAGAACTCTACAACCTAATAGCCGCGATGCTAGTGACTCGCATAGCTAATCGTTCGCCTCTTACGAACTGCCTGGCAGAACAGCAGATTGTGTATTCAGACTATAAGTCAAAAATTTTACTTTAGATCTTATTTTAAATACTTATATATCCATAATGGCATTATATTTTTTATTGAGAATTCAGTTCGTAATAGGTACACAATTTCTATTTTTTACATCGGGAATGGCTGGACTGATTTGGTTAATTTTGGTTTTAAAATGTTTGTGAATGTCCAAGGGAGGTTTAAACGGTGAGAAAAAACACTTATAATGGCAGAACAACGTTTGCCGGATCAGCTAGTACTAATAAATATTTATTTACTGAGGTTTAATATAAAAGGTCGAATGTATGTACGCCAAAAGTAAAATTAATAATATTTTGCCTTTCGGCTAAACATATATTTTAATTATAACATTGGCTTAGTAAAGCTCCTACACTAACTAAAGCCTTGTACGCGATGGATTATCGACATGCCTCCTTGGGTCTCCGGCTGGCGTATCGCACATAATATCCTGTTATTGGCCACTCCGCTCATAATCCCCTTTTAACTGCGGAACCGGGGCTAACCGGACGTGTACCGAATATTTATATCCTAGATTTTCCCTTTGTGAACATTTTCACTCCTTACTTTTTATGTTGAAGCGTCGTCAGTTCAGTATTACTCTGGAAATTAAATTTTAAGTCCAAATGATTGAACCTGCGGAAAAATAGCAAGCCTTTGCTAACAAAACACATAATACAAATGTGAATGGATGTAGGAATCAATAAATACCAATACAACATTATTTGATTGATCATTTCTCTCTAAAGGTACTGTAGAGTCTGAAAGGGCATGTTAGTATGAAGAGAATCATAAATGTGATGAAATCATGGTCAATCTGCAAGGATACTATAATTTTCTTTTGCGAAATTATTATAGGCGTTTGATCCGGTGACCGTTACTGCGAAACCAGGACTATAGGCGAGCACAGTGTTCAGCAAAGTTGGTCGGTTTTAAGTCCGCCTTAAGCCTTGAGCAGGCCGTTTGCGGGCCGAAACAGTGGGTCCCGATGCCGCCAGTTAACCTGTTATGAGATCATCAGGGTCGGATAGGTGGTGATATGTATGTATGTAATTTATATATCTATAAAGATACTAGCTGTCATTCGTGAATTTACTCAGGTGAGAAAATTATGACACTGCATTTATCTTGTTATTACAACGCCTTAAGTTACTTACTACCAACATTCTAACTTTTGCCTTAAATAGAATAACTTAGAATACTACTATTATCATTTTGTCAGACAGACTCTTGATGTGCTCAGAAGTTCGGTGTCGGAGTTGACCACACCAGGTCCCGGGTTTGATTCCCGGGTCGGGCAATTAAAAAAATGTGTTTTTTAAGTTTTCTGATAAAATCAACATTGCTCGGGATTGGAAAAGTGCCCGGATGGCGATAGGAGGGTGCCTATCACATTGTGGGACAGTGTATCTTCGGCTAATCGTGGGTGCACTGGTTGTACTTCTGCCTACCTTTTCGGGGATACGGGTGTGAAGATACTTTTTTTTAAACATATATGTGTATTAGATAATATCTAAAAAATATATTTTTCGCTTACATTAAAGGTCGAGATCCGCAATGTCATAAAAGCTTTAACGACATTATAAGTCGTTACGGAGATGGTTTTTATACTTCGCTACGTACTAAACGTGCAAATAAAGTTTTATTATGTTTTAGATAGGTGTCTATGCTACGCATCGAGGCAGCATTTTAAAGGTCTAAACATACTGTCGTAAAAATAAATATGTTACGACGCATATCATTTAGATTTCTTAAAGATCCTGAAAAATAATAAAAAACGTACCTATATTAAAAAACAATTCGTTACTATTTATAATATTAATTATTAATAATTCTCTCACCTTTTAGATCTGGGTCCCTTTAGAAGAAAATATCAATTGTCTTAGTACCAGGCATCCCGTAAAAGACGAGAAAAGGCTAAGCGTGTTACTATAATTATGATAAAATATTGCAACTTCTCACTACGGTTTGGCGTCACCGTCCTACTCCTTCCAGACCCAATATCATACATGCTCTCGCGGCTGTTCTATTCCGTTGGGAGGATAAGTAATGCGGTACTTTTATGTATGTGGCCTTACATCCACAAGTATACTTGATCAGCTTGGTATAAAATTCGTAGATATCTTGTACTTGTTCCTCCAACAGCGCAAACATTTTTACATTTCAGCAAAGCATAAACTTGTTAAGTCTTTGCACGTTTACTATCACATATATATGTTGAGCTACCTCGGCAATCAGTACTGGAATAAACTAACAGCGCTGTACATTATGTAGGTATGGTTTATATTTGCTCAGTAAGAAGTAAGAAGGTTTACTGTAAGGTACATTACAAATATGTGAGAAAGATTGAACAGTCTGTTTAATCTTCCTACGTAAAAGAGTGAGTCTATAGCTGTGTTCAGTTAATTACTTATTTAATTCAAAATGCGTTTGATATACGATTCACTCGGTATTGTATGTGTAGACCTTTGTTTCAGAGAGCAGCCGGCGCTAATGTCGCCGTTTCGAGCACACACATCTTCACATTTCAGGAAAACTGCAGACCTAACTGGGTAATAAATTTAGGTTTATTACCACAAATATATGCGGAGTTACCTTGGCAGTCGGTACCGGAACAAATCGACAGCACAGTGTGTAAAGGAAGGGTGTATGGCTTGTGTTACGAAATACTAACGCTTACCCACGCGTTACGCCAGACTATGGAATCGTGCCAACCTTTAGCTAGGAATCATTATCAAAATGGTACGGTAATAAAATTGATGCTATTTTGTCTCTAAGTAATGTTTTGGGTCTTTGTAAATAAAATGTTTTTTCATATCTAAATAAATAAAAATGAAATGCAATTTGTTGACTAGCGCTTGAGAATTTAAGTTGAACAGCTAAATCTATTTGGCTATTTTGTGGTTTAATTATTCGAACAAGTATTTAAAACGTTGAATAAAAAAATTGTCCGCAAACGCAAAGTTAACTGAAAGAATTAAAGTTGTTCGGAAGAATTAATGATTCTCAAAAATGTTAAGCAGGTACATAATATAATATGCGTTCTCCCCATGTTGGTTTGGAAGAAGAATAGACCAGCTGCCATTCTGCCAGGCATTTTATAAAAGACGAACGATTGCCTATGAGTGTGAAGAATGGAAATTTGTATAGAAAATTACCGAGGGTATTTAAAAAAATGGCAAAATCAATAATGGCAACATCTTCAAACTTATCGAGTTTTTCTTTATCTTAAAAGTTATCGAGTGACCCATGTTATTATCTAAGTTAATATTCGTAGCCTGACCCTCACACACAGACAGACAGACAGACTTTTGCATTTACAATATTAGTATAGATATACCAAATAGGAATTAACTTCATAATAATTTTCCAATGATTCTGTACGTTTTGTCCGAAAAAAAAAATGTGTAGGTATTGTAAAATATGTTAAAATTTGGGACTGTAATTCTTATGAGAAATAAACGTTCTTTAACCGTTACTCAACGCTTAGAAACGAAGAACCACTAAGAAACAAAAAAAATGTCTTTTATTCCATATCATCTAGCGTTAAACGTTAAAGTTAATATTGTAAAATAAAGATAGCGTAAGTAACGCACATCTACATCCGTATCACGGCGAATATTGCAGCTCGATAAAGTTATTTGCGTTCAATAAGGCGAACGATCCGACTTTTCCCATTTTTCCTTCACGAATGGCTTCATACTCCCCCGTACCACGCCCCCTGCCCCCCTTTTGCGGTGCAAAGTTGAGGGCATTAACGTGTTATCGGTGTGAAGACGGCGCCCACCTGGCTTCTACCAATAAACTACAAACAAAATGCTTCTAAACGTTTTTCAATAAGTTTTTAATGTACATTGATGACTTAACATTACTTATGAAAATGTAAAATTACACTAAACAAGCAATGTATTTCAAATACGAATACACAACATTCTATGCTTTTGTTTAATAAGTGTAGCAGATAGTATCTATAAGCGTTGAGATGTGGAAATAGGTGGGAAGCGTGAACGTGTTTTGCAAACCAGCTGAGGCAATAAGGTGTTCCCGAATTTAACTTTACCAGGGTCTACCGTCAATTCAATGGCAAGGAATTATTGTGAAATAAAGGAATAGTATAAAGGTTTATTACAAGTATTCTATTCTAAGTATGACACGTTCTATACTGTTAATCGTCGGCACTTGGTGAAACTGCATTTTGATTTTAATTACAAAAACACTTGTACTGGTTTCACCAATACCTATACTAGCTGCAGCGTGCAGCCCGCTGCATTCTAACAGTTTTTGGTGAATCCCGCGGAAAAAACTAATTAACCGGGATAAAAAGTAGCCTAACCAGTACAAGTGTTTTTGTAATTAAAATCTTAGTATGACAAGTTAAAATGACAAAATGCCACTCGCCTACCCCGCAAGGGATCTGGCTTGAAGATATGTATGTATGTATCTATAATATAAAAATGAATCGCTGAATGTGTTGCTAAGCGCAAATCTGGAGAGCAACTGAACCGATTTCTCTAATTCTTTCTTTATAATATTCCTTGAAGCACGAGGATGGTTCGTACGGAGAAAAAAAATAAAAAATTAAAAAAATAATAATCATAGAAAGAGCTCGCCAAATTAAATCAATGATATGTTCTCATCTGGATAAGAGAGTTACCAGCACTGAAGAGGAAATCGGTCCCTGGTTCAAATACTGTCGAAATTTATCTTTTGCTTGAAATGGCTTTAAATTTTTCTTAGCACAAGAATTATAGTGCTAATATCTAGTTTAAACTAATCCCCCGTGTTGGTTCGGGCTCCCTTGAAGAATAGACCAACTGTCGTTCTGCCAAGCAAGTCATAAAAAGCGACCGATTGGCTCTATGTGTCACTACCATCGTGGCTACTAGGTGGTAGAGTTCCACAACGTCTCACCCGGGTATTTGGTACCAGCGCCTAACCTATTCCTGCCGTAACAGCGTCAATGCTTAATATTGTCATGTTCCGGATTGGAGGGTAACTTATGCATGTGGCATTGCCATCCCATCGCACAGATAGCAACGCACCATTAACATCTATGATGTCTATAAGCGACGGTTTCTCTTTTCATCAGGAGAGCTACCTGCTTGAGTGCTGTCTAATGACAAAAAAAAAATTATTTTAAGTTTTACTTAGCACTAGAACAGTTCTGATGTACATATATAGATGGATAGGATTATGTACAGGTAAGACCAAAATTCCTGTATTCCTCTGAGAAGCTCTACTAATATTTATTAGTTTCACACGCTCAGTTCAATAGGTTTGTAATCAAATCAATGCGGTCACAGACGAACCGAGGTGGTGGAACCGAGTCCCAGTGGAATCGGCGCCCATTGACAGGTTATTGATACAAATAGCCAATTCCCTCTCCGCCCGGGCACACCCTGCCACCTCGACAACACCAATAAAACCTGATTGATATTGTGTAAGTGCTCCGGGAAAATGTGGGAACTCGATTGATATAACAACCAAATTCGATTGGAGGAAAATTGAAAAGAATTACTGTGCCACACGAATCACTACTTTATTACTTAATTGTTAGAGATATTTATTTTTGGTTTTGTTATTAACTTATGTGCTTTTTTGCTTTTGTAGCCATAGAAATGCTTATAGTGGGAGGCGTGAATGATTGTATAATGGTAGAACTACTTGTATGTGTCAGTAGAAATCAGATTGTTAATTACTTGTGCTAAAATATATTTATACTAATTTTATAAACACAAAATATTTGTTTTGTCACAGCTGAATCGTGGTCTGAGGTCTTGAGTTCTGTTCCCGGGTTGGGAGAAATTTCTTTTTTAGTTGGTTAACGATATTTTCTGTTAGTTTTACAGTGCGCTTGGCCGAGCACTCGGTGTTTGTTCAGTACAAATATATATCGAGTGTTCACTGCTCGCCCGAGTGCACTGTCACGCCACTCTACTCGGTAGGTGTAATCAAGGCATAACTGTGCCTAATCTCATCCTCTAACGTTCGCGTCAACTGTCTGAAAAAGCGATACAATGTTTTTCTTCATGTATTAATATACAGATTTCTTTTGCGTAATTGAGTCTTAATTATACCAATGAAGCTGTCAATTATCTTATATCATTAAATAATCTACATTTTATTAAGTAGGCGTAAAACTTAATGGTGATAATAATCATATACACACAGCCGTAATGACATATTAACATGTCAATTACTTGACAGAACAAAGACACGTTACATTATTGCGTCAGCGCATAGAAAGGTGGATACTACGTAGCAGTTCTTGTGAATTATGCAGATTAAAGTTGACGTATTACAACATTATCATCAAGCTGAATTACTTGCGATGCAGGCAGTGCTAACCGAACGTCAACATTGATATACTCAGTATTTTTAATGCATTGGGTAGATAAATAAACTTGAAAAGAAGTAGAAATTTAAACATTTAATTTTTCCTCTTTTTCGCATTCAGCGTAGAGCGGATTCGAATCGTTGACGACTAGGTTATTTATTTGGCTTGATTCCTTGGCCTTACGCAGAGATAGGTTCGCTCTACATCTTCTATCGCATTTGTCATGGAGAGTGTTCTGACAAATTGGTCGCATTAATTCCTGCCGTTGAATTTCATCGTAAGACATCGGGTCTAAATTTAATTTTCCGCCCTCATCACCTCGATGTCTGGAAATCCACAACCGTGCGGTTTTCTAGGCACTTTTTACCTCGCACTACACCTCTGTGGAATCAATTACCGGCGGGGGTGTTTCCGACTAATACAACTTTAGGGACGTTACTTAAAAAAAGAGCTTAATGTAGCCGCTCCTGCTTGTTTAAAAAAATGCTTTTTATTTAGGTAATGAATAATGTCCTTTCATGGTTCATGGCATGGTTGTGTAAGATAAAAAAAAGCGCTTTTATACGGCGAGATAGAACAGTTGTGTTTCTAACTGCGTTTCAGCCCGGCAGTTCGTAAAAGGCGAAGGATTAGTCTTTAGCCAAACGTGTCGATTACTAGGTGGTAGAGTTACATACATACACTGCATTATTTAACACGGTAAATTTGTATTTTACCAATAAATTAATAATTTTGGTAGGTACTTAGTAATTAAGATTTTTAACTTCGATTCGATGACTAGAGTGAGGCAGATGCCCCACATTACCTCACTGTCGATATGCTCATAAACGTCAATAAAAGCTCCGAACTATTTCATCGGTTTGTTAGTTGACGAGATGGGTGGTGATCTCGTAAACTAACAAACTGATGAAACAGCCTTTTATCACAAGAAAAGTATATCTACTTCAATGCCGTAGCTATCGTATGGCCAGGTGATTCAATGCACCATGGCCCTGCAGCTCAGAGAGCACCCTTAGCTTTAAAAAGAATATAGCAGCTAGCTGCCGATAACTTCAAGTCTACTTACAAGAATTTTTAATGACACCATTTTGATGAAATAAATTCGATGCCACTACAGAAATACATACAAGACATAGAGATTCTACCTTTTATAAAGACAACATAATATACTTATCTTACTTATAGGAGTAAGTTCAAGTAACTGTATTCTTTTCTTATCCCTATCTATAAGATTGAGGGCCTATCGTTCAATATAAGTTCAAACTACGTGTAAAGAGGTGGGTGCCTGCTTTTTTTTCTATCTACCGGGGCCCTTGTCCACCTTTCTACTCCACTGATCTACTTGTAAGCTATTGCACACTATTAAAGTGTAAGTTATTATTGTAATGTTGTCATTACAATTTATATTGTCAAATGGTGGGACATTCTGTGTGAGCAATAAGTGAGAAGCAAATAATTTCGCCTCGTAAGCCCTTTGGGGATTAATAGAATTTATTTGATTCCGATCAGTCCTTCGTTTACAGTGCTCTTGAGGGTTAACGGGTGTAAATGGCCACCCCATTGTGGAAAAATATCTATTAAATATTTATGATCCTTGTTGTGTTATTGCGGATGTCGAAATAACTTTATTCACTTGTGAAGGTACGAGTTGATCAACAGTCGATTTTGTGGTGAATTTGTTAGGCTGATATGTGTATACCTAATGTTATATTATAGTAGAACAGAAATCAAACTGATAGTTCTCTCAATATAGCCTTACCATGGCATTTGGACACCCGAGTTGGCAATGGATGCATATTATAGGTACTTAGTAAAGCCATAAGTTCTATTACAAAATGAAAATGTATCAGATGGGTCCCCTAAAAAGAGTCAACCATCGCCTACAGACACTAAAGATGTAAATGGTGTGTTGCCGTCTTGTGGCGAGGTCTTAATGCCACATGCATAAGTTAACTCCAAACCGGAACACGCCAGTGACAAGCACTGACACCATTGCGTCAGGAATAGGTAAAGCGGTGGTACCAGACCCGGGCGAGACAATGCTGAACTCTAACAGACTATCACAATATTAATAAAACTTATACGTAATTAGTCATTGCTTTGAAAATGATAATGATCGACGTCTACATTCACACTTGGCAATCACTGCAATCCTATTTTCTTTAACATCCCATTCCATGTTCTGATTAGATAACAAACTCGAAATTCGATAACATAGAAATGGCGAGAAATTAAAACATGTTTTTTTCTCCTTATGGTACAGGCGTTAATCGAAACATGTTTTCAGCATAATAAATGCGTTCCTAATCCAAAATAATTGAACAGTTGAAAAACAAAAAGTTTTTATGTAACAGTACTTATAGCTAGACTGCAGTCAATACATAATATAATAAATCTGTAGAAAGGTCAATTCTGTACATTGAAAATATTGGAAAATAAATAGCAGGGGGTGTTACTGGATCGATACCAAACCCAAATATGTGATTAAAAAAATTTTTGTCTGTCTGTCTGTATGTTCAGGCATCACGTGAAAACT
>DWBA01000675.1:0-12406 GCA_018236825.1 Apodemia zela
TTTCAATTAATTTTAATAACTTGTGTAACACCCATATTCTTGCAAATAAATATTTTTCATTTCATTTCATTTCATTTTATTTCAATAAACTTTTAAATATTTTTTAAGTTTAAAAATTTCTGGATCTATAGATCTATTAGATGCACCTCTGGTTACTGCTCTCAGAATAATAAATATCACTGGACAAATTACACGAATTTATCTAACCCCAAAGTAAGCAAATTAATTGCTTGTATTAATATGGGTGACAGTCAATGATAATAAATAATAATACATAGAAATACATATATAAATCCTCAAATATATTTATTAAACACCCGAACCCAGAAATACAAATATCTGTGCTCATCACGCAAATGCTTGTTCCTGTCGGGAATCGAACCCGAGCCCCAATACTGCGTAGTCACGATCGCTAACCACTCGACCAACGGGGCGGTCCTATAACGCCTATGCGTGATGGGTTTAAAAATAACAGTTCTCTTTTATTTTGGGTCAAATCAAATATTACAAATAAATGACTAAAACTGTTGATATTCATACGAAAAATAATTAATAAAATTTTCTGATATATTGGTTCGGACCATCTGTCTATTTGCTAAGCAGCTTGTAAAATGTGAGTGGCACTGAGGTAACTGTGTTATTATCATCGTAATTGCTATGTGGTAGGGTTCTAATCCTTCAATGAATACGGTACATATTGATGCCAAGATAATATCAGTGAACAGAACTTCCAATCGAACCGAATGTCCATCGCAACGATTCGCCGGTTTGTCATCTGATGTGTGGTGAACACCCATTGCCCAATTTGCCAATTGTAATAGTTATCGCCAGCTATCTGTGAACATCTAAACGAATAGCTTTTCATGCTCATCCATGGCAGGAAGGTGTTAACATATTAAAACCATCCTACTCCGGACTACCACCGTCATTTTTGCAGAAAGAAAAAAACCCAAAAAAAAAACTTTCCACGAGCCGGGAATATAACCCATGAACTTAGTCTTTATCAAACATGTTAAAAAAAATAAGTATCTTCACGTCCGTATCCCCGAAGAAGTAAGCAGAGGTGCAACCAGTGCAACCGCGATTAGCCGAAGATACTCGGTTCCACAATGTGATAGGTGGCTAGCCTATCGCCAACCGGGCACTTTTCCAATCAAGAATCGAACCAGGAACCTCGTGAGGTCAACGCCGACACTGGACCACTAGATCACAGAGGCGATCACAAAAAATAAGCACTGCAGAATTTCTATTGTTACTAGTAATTAAAGCAAAAAACAGCCATTAAATCCTTAAACAGTAATGAACTTTCTGCTTTTGAGACAGTTTTATTTGGAAACTTCTTATTGTTATTTAAAAAGATAGTTGGCATAGTCAAAAGAATCTTATTACTGAGTCACTTTGTTAAAATGTAAAAGCTTTAAAAATGGACTTATCAGGAACTTTGTTGATAACGTAAAGAATTTCAATTGCAATACTTGACCATCTTTCTTTTGAGCTCAAGTTTTGCGAATCTGCCGCGGCAGCGTACAGAATAACTTAATTCCGATAGAGAGCGCTTAAAAAGAATAGGTCTTAAAGACTGTAGCGATTGTTGCGACTCAAGATGAGTTGATGCCTTGCAAATCCGTAAAATAATAGCCGAGCACTAGTTAAGCCGTTTCCTAGTTGATACAATAAAATAAATACCCGAGACTAAACTTCACATCACAAGAGACCTTGTTCAGCTTAAAATAATTACAAATCTTTGTCCCCGGACTTAATTTTAAAGTCGCTTTAGTATTTGCAATCTTTGCCAACTATGAATGAATCTTTCTCTTACATAATCATTATTATACTCGTAGAACTTGATATTAACGAAAAACGAATTTAGCTGCTTGTTCTGGTTATCGCAAATAACAAGCGATGTAAGTACAGCGGCAAATTCGGCGATTTAGATTACCATTTATCACGTCAGGATATAAACCGATGAATCATGGTATTATAGGACGTTTCCCATTAATGTTTTTTATCACAAGATAGCTAAGAAGCAAATGGATCTAATTGTGATGGTTCCATCCATCCTCTATAGACAACAAAGATATTGACTGATATTGTAATGCCATATGCATAAGTTTACCGACTACCTTACCCTCCAAATCTGAACACGACAGTAACAAGTATTGAAGCTATTGCGGTTGGAAAATGTAATGCGGTGGTACTAAGCCCGAGCAAGAAGTTGTATAGCTCTACCACATGTAGTCACGATGGTAGTGACACATTTCATATCAACTCTTACTCTCGACAGATTACTGGTGAATAAATGGGCGATTATAAATGTCTGAATTCATAGATGGCGCTCACGATCGTCGGCTTGAAGATGATCATTACCTAAACATAATATTCATATATTATATAATTAATTTAGACATATACATAATATTTATGTATTATAATCATCACTTTGACGTACTTCTGGCAGAAAGGCAGACAGTCTATTATTCAAAAGCGGTCTGGAGTCTGGGCCCCTGTGTGTGGGTGTAAAAAAATGTACGTATTATAGTATATAATGTTAATTTTAATTACATCAATGTTTTAATAAAAGAGTTAAATAAATGTGAATACAGACTAAAAAGAGAACGTGACATCATTTTTGTTTTATTTTTGTAAAGGAAAGCAACCGGAATTTAGTAGTGGGTAAGTTTGAAAGGTGCTAGAGGTGGCGTTTGGAGTGGCTGGGGCGTGCAAACTATGTGTTGTTTCAGAGAAACTGTTTATTCACAGAGTTTATTTTAAACTTTATATAATAAATAGAATACAAACATGCTTTATGTTGCTTGTTTTTATTATAACTAACGTGTCCGTCTTTGTCAGATAATCTTACGCTTCAAAAGACTATTTTATCGAGATAAAGCTTAGTCAGCTTGATATTTTCTGACATCTTCAACAATAGTTATTATGTTTCTATACAAAATCTTAATAAATTATACACCTAAACTGTTAATAGATCACTCTGTCTATTGATGAAAACAGCATGAAAACCCGAGCAGCAATCGAGTTTACCTCTTGCGTTCATAAGAATAAACTATTTACTGGGTAGGTATTTTGTAAAATAAAAAAGACTTCGTCGTACGACCATGGTTATTAAGTTTTAAATTTGAGTCACCTAGAATTTAATATTTGTAGATGAATGAAAGACAAAAAACTTAAGAAAGAAAATGTACAAAGCGATTTTGGAATGACGTAAGCGCCGAAGAACACTAAAGACTGGCATACCGTGATTGGATGTGGGAGGACGCAAGGAAAATCTGCATAATATATTTTAATGGATAAAGCATAAAGATAGGTATGTGTGAACTGTGTATGTAAATAAATGTATGTAAATAAATAAATACCATGGCATTCGTATTCTCGAAGAAGTAAACAGAAGTGCAACTGGTGCACCTACGATCAGCCACCGGCATTAATAATCCGGTATCGGGAGATTAATATTCTCCAAAAAAGCATTCTTAAAATTATTTGTGCGTCTATACTGAAGCTAGTAAAGTTGAACTTCTGAGGACATTCATGTAAATCATACTGTAAAAATATATATACTTAGTAAATTTTTATCAAGATTGGTCAGCTGTTCTAGATAACATACAAAAATTTTCAAAATGGTAAAATTGATTTCATCATTAAAGGATTATCACATTTGATACAAAACATCGTTGTATAGACATGTAATACAGATTTATATTGTAATATAGAAGACAGATATATTGTATAAAATATGCGCAATTATTTCTTGAAAAACTTTTTACTTAAAAGAAATTCTAAATATGGCATAATTACACGAGGTATACCCTAATCCGTCACTGGAATATTGCTTGCATCGGTTCCAAGAGCACTTCAGTGGTTCTCAACAAGGCATTGTTGCCAGTTGAACAAAGCGAAGAGCTCTCCGCGGTCGGTGTGACCTCGCCCGCGCTGTACCCTCTCGGCCTCTTGCGCGATACTTTTGTCACAGCACGTTTTTAGGCCGACACCGCCTTAACTGTGATATCGAGAGTTCGTATCCTGAGTGTCTAATTAATACTTGTTGAATTGAATCTGGTTCATGTATTGTTCAAAATAATTTTACTAAAATTTAAATTATTTCGCAAAATCTCGCCCGGATTTGGTAACATCGCCTTACCTATTACTGCCGCAATAGCGTCGGGAGCTGTCATTGGCGTGTTCCAGTTTGAGGGTAAGGTAGCCGGTAAACTTTTGCATGTGGCATTAACATCCCGATACACGGATAGCACCGCACAATTACCATTTAATGTCTATATGTGATGGTTGTCTCTTTTCGTCACGATGGATCTACTGATGGAAAGAGAAACCATGGCTTATAGACACCTAATATGTTAATGGTACTTTGCTATGCGTGTGGCGGGATGGCAATGCAACATGGATAAGTATAACGGCCACCTTACCCTCCAAACCAAAACACGCATTGGCGTTATTGCGGCAGGAGTGCGATGATACCAAATACCCGGGTGAGACGTTAAGGAACTCTACCACCTACTACTCACAATGGTAGTGACATATATATCCAATCGTTCACCTTTAACGACCTGCCTGACAGAACTTCAGTTGGTATATTCGTCAAAGGAGCCCGGATCATCACGAGGAAAATTAAAAATATATTTAATAATATTTAGCCTAATAAAGATAAATTCTTTTGTAATTTACACAAAAATCTAAGACCGCTGCGTTTTTGTCATATGATTTTATGGCATGTTATATTAATGTGATTGGGGCACAAGCCAAATTATAGATTATCCCCAATTGGAAATTTACAGTCGGCGACCGCGGTAAATGTGTTAAGGGCTCATTTGGCGAGGTTTTCTGTGTTCATTGGTATTGGAACTACGTTTGCTTTTAGATACTGTTATTTTATACATTTAGGATAATTAAATTATCATACCAAATGAAGAGTATAACATGCTATTAAACAAAATCATAAATCTTTTAATTATTTTGTTTTTTTGCGTTAATTGGTATTGGAAATAAGTTTGTTTTAGAGTATCTTCACGCCCGTATTCCAGAAGAGGTAGGCAGAGGTACAACCAGTGCACCCACGTTTAACCGAAGTTACTCGGTCCCACTATGTGATAGGTGGTAAGCCTATCGCCAACCTGGCACTTTTCCAATCCCGGGCAACGTTGATTCTATCAGAAAACTGAAAAAACCCTTTTCTTAATTGCCCGACCCGGGAATCTAACCCGGGACCTCGTGTGGTCAACTCCGACACCACAGAGGCGTTTTGTTATTACTGTTATTTAATGGGTACTTTTAGAATAATTTAATTATCATACGAAATCAAGAGCAGTTACCTATTACATTCTATTAAACAAAATCATTAATCTTTTTATAGCATTGTATCTTATTCTGATTTAATTGGTACTAGGTATTATCCAAAAATATCACTTACTTTTGTTTAGTTGACTTTACTAAGTGGTAGAGTTCTGCAACGTATCATCGGAATGAATATCCACAAAAAAGATGACTGCTTTTTAGTCTAGTGGTTATCTTCAGATCATAAATTCCGGGAACCAAGACCAAGGAAAAGGTTTTTTTTTATTTAGCTTTATTGTACACCTTAAAATAGTTTGCACAAAAGGTGAACTTAATGCCTATTGGCAACTTCACCAGTTAACCTTTAAATAGAAATAGTAGGTATGCGGCGCCTCCGAAAAGATTTATCAGGAAATAGCTCTGGATAAATTTAAAAATATACTACGTATATGATACATATTTTAAAAACTACATTTATTTGCATATATGTTATTTAAATTTATATATAATATATACATAGCATAACTTCAAACTTATACAAATACATAAACAGAAACTTACAAATAGTTTAATGTATTCTTAAAAGTGTGTAGTTGTAAAAAACATTTTGTTACTTATCTATGATTTTGAATTTCTGTAGCTGTTTAAATACTGTAATGAAAATCATCAACCATTTTGTCAGTCGATAAATCCGTGATTTGTGTTGAGCTAGGATCATCTAATGTTCGGTTTTCTCCGCCTAACCCGTCAGGAAATTGCGTGGTAATATTTTTTAAGCTGTTGTCAGTTAAAAATATAATCAAACGAAAATATAGCTATGTCCATATTTTAACTTTGTTGAAAAAAACGAAACAATAGAAAGTAGCACACTATTACACACGGCTACATTAATTATTTCCTTTGTTTTTACAGAAACAAGTTGTTAATTTGTTCTGTATATCACCCTCATAGCAATTTTTCCCTTGACAAGTTAATAATACCTTTAAACACTCCGTTGGAGTGAGACTTAAATGCGGAATGAATTGAAGTATATCTGAGTTGCTCCTTCCAGAAGCTTACTTTTGTGAAGCGAAACTAACCAAGCTAACTAAGCCGCAAGGCTGCCTGGGCGGAATTTGTCGCATCGTGTCACACCACAAAGCCGCAGGTGCCATGCTATATGTCACTAGACGGCCACTATTTTGGTCTTTTCCGGGTGCTTGTTAAAACAGTTCTACAAGAGTCCGTCGGATTGCGTGACAAGGATGTATAGTTACTTTGTTATTTTGTTGATAACTTTGTGTAGTTGTATATTTAAAGTACTGTATTATGTTAATAACAAGCCATTAAGTAACTGAAACCTGACTGTGAATACTTAATTTTATTTCAAACATTTTTGTTTAGGTGCGATTTTTGTCTCCTATACAAACTCTAGCCTTTAAAGAATAGACCATTTGCAAGGCAGTTCGTAAGAGGCAAATGCTTGCCTCTGCAAGTTACTTCCATCGTGGCTACTAGATGGTAGAGTTCTGCATTGTCTAGCCCGGGTTTTGTACCACCGCCTTACTGATTCCTGTCGCAATAGGGACAGCGCTTGTCATTGTTGTGTTCTGGTTTATAGGGTAAGGTAGTTGGTAAACTTATGCATGTGGCATAAGAACCCGCCCCAAGGATAAGAACGCACGATTAACATCTTTGATGTCAGTAGGCGATGGTTGTCTCTTTCTATCAAGAGAGCCATCTGCTTATTTGCTATCTTAAGACATAAAAAAAATTAAATATTTTGGTTTTAGTACTTAACTGACTTTTAAATTGTAAAAAACCTGAGAATAAGAATTCAACAAAACAACTTGAAAAGAAAATTGGTCTCAACAAAATCCGTCAGGTTTTGAAATATGGGATAATTTCGATAGTTGCATAAAATATTTCGATAGCTAAGAACAATTTTTGTTTGTCTTGGAGTAAACTACAATACAAACTTATTTTTGCTACTACGGAAGTAGTCAGTTACGCTGTGGTATAACTGTATTAATAAAACCCTTCATAAGGGAGTCCGACTCGCTCTTGACCGGTTTTTATTTTGTTTTTTCTTTCACCGATATAATAATACTTATTAATACTGAATTAACATAAAATAAATTTTAATAAAAAATATAGAGCTAGCCAAAAATGTCCAATATAAGTATCTTCATGCCCATATCCCCGAAGAGGTAGGCAGAGGTACAACTAGTGCACCCCGATTAGCCGAAGATACTCGGTCCCACAATGTGATAGGTGGCTAGCCTATCGCCAACTGGGCACTTTTCCAATCCCGGACAATGTAGATTTTATCAGAAAACTGAAAAAACACATTTTTAATTGCCCGAACCGGGAATCGAACCCGTGACCTCGTGTGGTCAACTCCAACACCGGCCCACTAGACCACAGAGGCGATATGTCCAATATCGTAACATTAAAGAAGTTTCATCACGCCGGTTTCCGTGCAGATTAGGCCGAGTCAACCTAACGTCAATTTACATCCCCTTACGTATAAATGCGGCTTCCCATCTCGCTAATTGGTTAGCGAGATGGGAAGCCGCATTTATACGTCCAGATAACTACAATCGGTTGTTTTCTGCGATAATCGTGATACACAGATTTATGTGAAGCACAGTGGTAACACACCTACACCGTACTCTGAGCTCCTGGCTGACATTTCGATTTTAGAAGATAACTACGAAAAACATAAGTAATAACACCGCATATTCACCTAGTATTCTCGGCGGTAATCTGTAAATTATTTGCTAACCTAAAAAAGTAATTTATAAATATGTTTTGTATTTAAAACACAAAAAACATGAGTGTTTTAACCAGAACAACTATTAAACTATAGAGTCAAGCAACAAAGTAACAACAAAAGCCAACACATTGTTACAAAATATAACAATAGTAAGGAGGGAAATGATTTTCCATTCCGCTTTTTCTAGAGTCCACAAAATGCCGCGTTTTGTCACAGTAACAAACACGTCCATTCCGACATTTCACAGCTTTCATTTAAGGCAGGTGCTACCCCTCATTTTGTTACCAAAGTATTGCTGACTTTGTTCTCTCGTAACTTTTGAAAAATCCATCGCTAAACTAGATTAACGAAAATTGTCCATGTGTTCAAATATCAAACAAATATTTTTGGGCAACCCAGAATGGCGAAATTCTTCATTTTTATTTCAAACCTGCTATTTAATACGAAACTCGGAAAATTAGGTTAGTATATATTCAACTTATTAATACTGTAATGAAAGGAATGTATGCATTTATACCTGTATTGGTGTAAACTGAGATGTTTTGTTAATTTGGACGCACCATTAACAGCATTGGTGTCTATAGAGGATAGTTTCTCTTTCCATCAGGAGAACCATCCCTTCTATCCATCTATTTGTTTGTAGTCTTATGATATAAAAAAGCAGATTTAAAAGATAAAATTTATGTTTGTCAGTAGATAGCTTAGATAGTTTTTTAGTTCCATGAAGATATGTTGATAAATACAAGTATTTTACTTAACTATCATGTGTTAAAAGTTATATCTTTAGCGATCGTGTTACATCGTATTAATTAAAGTTTACTGAACAAACTACAACGTGAAGTAAAAGATAATCAGTCAACTATTAAACCTGTAAATCGAAGTTGAAAATGTAAGCGCAGATGCAAAGTTTCAAGCTGCTTGAATATCTTCTCGCAAACATAATTTGGAGATTCTCAGAATGCATGCTATTTTGTTACATATTGAACAAAGTTATTTTTAATTAATAAAAGTTTTTTAACTTCTCGCAACGTTAGTACTAGTATAAGAAAGTTACTGATTATGCCCCGATTTTTGAAAATCTAGTTTTCACCGGATCTTCACGTTTTGAGGTCTTAGGAACCTTTTCCAACTATTTTCATTCATAAATCCTGAACGAATCAACCGATTTTCATGCAATCTACGATATTTGATGCAGGTTTTTAGGCAAAAATTTAGATAATATTTTGAAATCAATCGGTAACTAAGTCCGAAAGTTATTTTAAAAATATGAAGAAAGTTCATTCATTTATTCATTCATTCATTAAAATTTCTGCGGTCTAGTGGTCCGGTGTCGGAGTTGACCACACGAGGTCCCGGGTTCAATACCCGGGTCGAGCAATTTAAAAATATGCGTTTTTTCAGTTTCTTGATAAAAACGACGTTGCCGAGCATTGGATAAGTGCCCGATAAGCGATAGGCTTGCCACCTATCACATTGTGTATCGCACAAGATACTTTGTATCTTCGGCTAATCATGAATGCACTGATTGTACCTCTGCCTTTTTTTGAGGATACAGGCGTGAAGATACTTATGTATGCTATGTTCTATACTGTTAATCGTTGGCACTTGGTGAAACTGCATTTTGATTTTAATTACAGAAACACTTGTACTGGTTTACTATGTATGCTATTTTCTTTACGGCTAAAGTCAGCTGTTAAACTTAAAAAAAAAAGTTGTTTAGTCTGTGGTCGAATTTCAGCTAAAGGGGATCGCTATTTTATGTAAAATCTAGATTCATTGTAAATATCTGCCAAACAAAATCAACATCATTACTGATATAACATAAAGTTGAATTTTCAATACCGATTTTTCTGATTAAACGTTATGTTTATGTGTTTATAACTAAAATTGGAAAAGTATTAAAATAATCATTATCATAAAAGGTCCATTAAAGTTGCAATGTTCTGCGGGACAATTTGAGAACGAACTCCTGGTCTTAAATAATAATAATAGCAATAGAGTATAACAATTTCAAAACAGTGTAGTTCAACGCTAGAGAGTCTTGCCAATATATCTTAACATGTAACAACACCTTTATAGAGGATAGTTGGCTGTTAAAAATAATAGCATCGCTAAAGCAGAGAGCGGTGGACATCGTGTGCAATTGTGTAGGTAAAGGTACCTCCATTACAGAGCCCACATTATTTTCAGTGCACTGGTACGCCGTGCGGCAAGAAATAAAGGAGACCGAACAAAAAAGTTTACTCTTTCAAAGTTCTTTATTTCAAGGGATTGTAGCGGTAGAGTGCGATTTAATTGCACGGTGGAAATTTAGCACTTCGAAATTTTATTTGTATTTGTTACATTTTTATTTAATTTCTTATTGTAGGTATACATTTTTATTCTTATTACTTAACGTAGAAAACAATATCAACACAATACTCGTATCTACACGCCATTATGATGAAGTTTAATGATCAATATCGTTATTATTGAATTACTAGCTGGTGCCTGCAACTTCGTTTGCGTTAATTCAGAAAAATAAAGATTCACAGCTTCACCTACGGGGGGTAGGTGATAGCGTGATAATATGTAGCCTATATGTTGACCCGACCTGTTAGTAATATTCATGCAAAATTTTAAGTAAATTCATGCAGTACTTTTTTAATTTAGCCCGGACGTACATACAGACAAACAGACAAAAATTCTAAAGACTATATTTTTGGTTTCGATATCGATTGTACATCACGCCCCAAGTATTTTTTAAAAAAAAATATTCAATGCACAGTTTTGACTTTCTACGATTTTATTATATTTATAGATGAATTATCAATCTTTGTTTATATTGTTTTATTTTAATAAAATTAATCAACAAATCAAACACTAACTGAGAACTCTATATATTATAATATGTACATTTTTTACATTTAATTTACCTGAATGGAAATATAGATTTTCATAAACAGGATTTCAAAAATACGCCTCTTACTATGTAGGTATACTAAACGCATGTAGATACACTTTAATCCAAGTGTTTTTTATCTTAAAGTGCATAGGAAAGGAGGTATTGTTGAAAAACTGCCATTAGGCGCTATTATTTCAATATGCCGTCGCGAGTCTCAAAGATACGAGGTGGCAAAGTTGAAATTCGGAAAAAGCACATAAAAATCAATAAAAAAAAATTTTGAAAGCTAGCAAAAAAAAACAAAACCACCTAACGATCGGACTAATTGATTACCTGATTAGATTGATTGTCATTTTCATTTTCTTGGTGCTTCTTATATATCGCAGTAAATTTATTTTTCATTAGTTCAATAAGTTGTTTCCCCTCTTCCTCGTTAACGACTGTGTTCGTACAAACAAAACTTGTAACAGCCTTCGTTTTTTGATCAATATCCACACGTCCTAAGGTTCTCATGTAAATAAATTTTCCGTTTTTCGTCATTAATCGATAACAGGATTCCCCAACTAGGCGATTGTGGTCGTACACTGTGAAAAAAATATCCTAAATTATCTCATTATTTTAATGCAATAAAAAAGGGTAGTATTTTAAAAAGTGAACAAAAAATTTTGTTATAATTTATAACAATCTGCTCTTTATCCGGCGTTTGGTGAAACTCCATCACAATATTTATTTTAAGTTTAGAAATATTTAGGTACTGTTTTACAATTCACACACTATTTATTATCGTACACATTGGTTGCACATGCCACTTCACTTAGTAGTTAGTTGGTAGAACTTAAATTTAACAATTTAACTAAAATTAACTTAAATTTAACAATGAACTAAAATGAACTTAAATTTAACAATATAATAACTTAAATACCACTACTACAAGCCCACGGCTTGAATTTACAAAACCCTCCCGATTCCGTAGCCATCTATCTGAACAGTGACAAAACTTCTTGGGGTTTTAGTTGATAAGCTACCTTTTGAAGCAGTCTAACATAACCCCTTTCTATAAACCAGGATACCCATAAAGGGTTTTCCCATGTAAGAAAGTACTAGAACTTAAATTAAAATGTGAAACTAATTGATTGTTTAAGTAATAACATTAATGTAGTGACTGAATTGTGAAACAATTTGTCACAAGTTGTAATTTTAAATAAACTTTAGATGTTAAAATACAACAACCATCACCTATAGACACCAAAAATTTAAAATCTTTGGTGTCTATAGGTGATTGTTATATCCGTGTGGCGGGGTTTTAATGTTGCATGCATAAATTTACCGGCTACCGTACCCTCCAAACTGGAACGCAAAAGTGACAAGCACTGACGCTATTATGGCAGGAGTAGGAAAGGCGGTGATACCATATACCGGCGAGACGAAGCAGAACTCTACCACTTAGAAGCCATGATGGTAGT
>DWBA01000676.1:0-12406 GCA_018236825.1 Apodemia zela
ATGACTATTGACAACTTATTTCGAATTTGTGATCTAAATGCTTAACATTGGATTTCGCATACACCTTTTTCTATATTCATTGATACTGTCTATAACAATTCCTATATAAATATATAAAATAAATACCTTTATATTTTTATATAAATAAAATACCTTCCTAATTAAAATCCTTTTTTCTGATTTTTTTTCATTTTATTACATGTTTGTAACAACCTAATAATAATTTAATTGCTCAATGTATAATCAATAATCAATGTGGAAAAATTGGATGTGAACTCACACATCCAATTTTTTGTTTTCAAGTTCAAAAACTTAAGAAGCTAAAAACACTCAGCTGATTTCGATGTTTTTTTGTTTGATCTCGATATATTAGAAAAACAGTTATTTAATTAAATAAACGTTTATAACATTAAAGATTTTAAAATGAGAAATGCCTTATCTGAATTCTTAAAATTCGTAACTGATTATTTCGCGAAAATTGGTGAGTGCTTTAGTTGTCCTTTTAGCTTAATAACAGCAAAATTATTTTCCATACATTCAGCATCCTAATAAAAAACAAATTTAAATAAAGTTGCAACTTGATGTATAATTGTCACTTTCATTCTTATAATAAATTTTGTTTAAAGAAGAATGACAAATTACACAGCAAACTTAAATATATATTTAATTAGCTCCAGAAGTATGCATACATAGATTTTAACGTTCCGCATAGAATTTTCCCATATTATAATTTAACCAATTAATAACGTTAAGAAATCAACAATAAGAGTAAAGAACTATGATTGGCGTGCTTATATCTGACTAAACAGTTCTTTTAGTAATGTAAGTACGAAATTCTTTTAGTAATAAGTATTAGTTTTAGGTACTAGTCCATAAATATAATTCATTAAATAATAACTTGGATTATGATATGGAATTATTTTGTTTTTTATAATATTGAACTAAAATTATTCCAGACAGAAAAGGACAGAACAAACTCTTTTGAGTAAAAAATCTGTGTATGTAACAGTATTATACTAAAGGGACTCTAAAGATCTAACCGCATATTATATCCTTGTAACAATTACAAAAATTTTTGTGTAAGTAGTAACAGTTTGTTATTATTGTGAAGAAATGTAACAAGACCAGAGTCTCAAATTAAGGGGATTATAAAACTGCTACCCATACACATATTATATTTGCAACCATTACAATTTTTGTTTTCAGAATAAGTAGTTTTGTAACAAGCATGTTAACAAACAAAATTATTAGTATTCATTAGATACTATTAGTGTAAAATGTTTGTAAACGTATATTTTAAACTTTTTTTGCTCCCATACCGTTTGTACATAAACGTTGACAATTATTCCTAAACGATGGTGTATCGTGTACGGGCACTTCCATCTTATTAGATGTCAAATTCTTTTCCAATAGGAAAAGAGTTTAAAGCTTATTAGAATAGGTGTTGAACAAACTTACGTTTCTGGCGGCGCTCTGTTAACATTAGGCTTGACCTTGTTGACTTGCCGTAGAGTCGTTGTTGTAGTGTTCATCAACTGGTTGGCCATCGGTGACAGAAGGGTGGTTGGTGCGGCGTTACGGTGATTCCGGTTGATCACTACAAAACGGGAATGGATGAACATAAACTTATTTTTAAGACAAATAACCAAATGGCTCTCTTCATAAAAGAGATAACTATTAGTTATGAATACTATAGAATGATGTCTATAGAGTATTTTCAATAATGTAAGAATGGATTACCAAAGGAATAAAGATGAGCCTATTTTAGCCTCCAAACCACAATACAATAATTACAAGCACGGGTGGTATATACAATTAAAATAAAGTAATATATGTTACAACGCATAGCCATTGCCATACCCAATCATGTTGCTTTAATATTAATTGTAAGTGTATAGACGTACCTTAAGGCTTTCCGTAATTTTTTTATTAAAAAAACTGTAAATTTTTTGAATCTGTAAAAAAGCGACAGCCTGGAACTATCCATGCAACTTCTTGAAGTTAAGATAAATGAAAATATGAGTTTGAAAACTTAAGAAAATAGGTTTTAATTTCATGGTATAGCAAACAAAGTGATTTCTCTTCTAATGGAAAGAGATAACCATTGTTCATTGACACTAAGTCTAGTGGTGTCGGAATGCCACATGCATAAGTTTACCGGAAAATTTACCCTCCAAACCGGAACACGGCAGCGACAACACAGAAGCTTTTGCGGCAGAAAGAAGTAAGTGTCATCCAACTCGATCGAGACATTGCCGAACTCTACCGCTTAGTTAGTGTCACATTAAAGTGACATGTATTATTCTTCTCTTGCCTTTTACGACATTTCTAGCAGCGGGAAAGAAGGATGAACATTGCTTCCCCGATAGCGAACCTAAGTTTTAATTTTAGAAAAATAATTAAAAAAAAATAGCATACTTACAACTGATATCTTCTCCTCTTTCTCTTGCGATTTCACCTAAACAATAATTCACATTAAAATAATATCCTTGAAGTCTAAAATCAAAACAAATATTATTTTTATCAGTATTAAACAATTTTAAAAATAAATTGTGATTAATTTTTCTCTTTATTGAATTCAAAAATATTAAAATTATTTTTATTTAAAAAAACTACGACACAAATTCATGATCAAAACATTCAATCACATATATAAAGAAAACAAAAAGATGCAAAGCCATGAGACAGGTTTTTGCAAGGCTTGGCTCAAAGGGTACAAACCATAAATGATGAAAATATCCGCTTTAGAGTTTACCAAGAAGCTTTAGTTGAATCAATACGTGTTATTCAATAAAAAGAAAAAGTTATGCAAAAATAAAACTTGTCTTGTGTGTTCGCAAATTTTAAGAGGATTTAAGTTAATTTAAAGAAGATTCGCTTGCTCAAGCGACAATTGATGTCTACGCTGGGGTCATGCTTGATAAAAGCAATTATTATATTGGCTTACACACGCCAATTGGTCAAGTGCTCGCTAGGAAAATGCGTGGTAAAGCATCTAAGTGCACGCTTTAAATGTAAGCTTTGGCTTTTTAATGTGTGGGCCAATGACAAAAATGAAAAATAAAAAAAACGCAGTCCTTTCAGCCTGACATGTACCTCGAACATGGACCTTCTTGGGCAACTCTGGCGGCGTGAAGGTGGGGGGAGGATGGTGGTCATCTGCAAAACATCAGCACAATTTCGCATTCCGATACACCACTCAGTCAATATAACTAGCATCACACCGCGTATTTACAGCAGGTGATAATTAAAAATTTCATTAAATACAACAAAATCTGATTCACCATGGCAAGCTCATAAAAATAAAACTTCTTTGACGTAAAGCAATTTCACAAGGTGAAACAGATACAAAACATATAAACATTTATTTCAAATATAAGTAGTTATTGTAAGATTTTATTAGTAATTTAACATACACATGCAACACACACTAAGACTAAACAACACACGATCATTCAACAACAAGCAACAAATTTACACCTTCTTTCAGTAAGATAATATGATGATACGGTTAGGTTACAGACTTATATGTGGTACAACTTAATTATTGTCAAAGTATTATTAATTAAGATTACTTGCTTGCTTGGAATTTCTCGACTTTTTTTAATCTAATAATTGCATATAATACGAAATCAAGGAATTTGTCTACGAAATATATTAAAATTATTTTCATATTAGTATTCATTAAAAAAATACAGTAATAACATTATAAAGTTATCTTTTAACAAAACTATGGAATTTCTTTTTTCTTAAATTAAAAAAAAAACATCTTAACTCTTCTGGGCAAATATTTTAAATGTTGTATTTAATGAGAAGTGTGCGTTTTTACTTTTAGAATTTGGCATTGGTATATATTATATTTGAACAAGATATAGACATTGGTTACGTTATGAGATTGACTTAAGATGACATCCTGATTTTAGAAATGTAACGATCTGCCGCCTCTGTTTGTTATAATACTCGTCCCGGTCGTTTAAGAGAATGTTTGCTTAAAATTATTAAGTTGTTCCGCATAAATTGTGACTTAATCACCCGTTTATCGCATATTACTGAAAAAAGATGCATTAATAACACCTAGTCACTACTCTTGTATTTCTCTAGGATTTTATAAATTTATTAATTTAATGGTTTCATGGCATGTAGGAGGTGAAATGACTAAAAATGTCTAAAAGATGTGATAACTGATATAAATCTACTGTGATATTTTGTACTAGTAATGAACTGAGGTCTTACGAATGCATAGTAGCTTATACCATACTTTTCGACGGAATTTGAGATATGACCAATCACTGCGAGGTCCTTATTCTATCGAGGCTGGGACATCTAATTTTAAGTAAACCCTATATAACATGATTAATTTAGAAAAAAATCTCAATTATACAAATAATAAACACTGAAATCCAATATATCTAGAACGTTACAACATCAACTTTATAGGGACTAAATCGATGCATAAAATAGGGTATCCTAAAAATTTGAAATACGATTACAATTATTAACAAGACAAAAATAAAATTACATCACAGTTGTCTCCCATTGGCTAATAGAGAGACTTTACATCTAACTGTTGTAACAATGCACATAGATAAAGTATGCAAGACAGTAACACGATTTGCTATAACCGTTGGTGCGTGAGACCGACACCTTTGCATCGTAACACCACATTTACACTGAGATGTAAGCTGAAGGGTTACGTACTTGCCCTGCCAACCATCTGCACGGCTCGTACGCCTTTCCTGAATGTAGCCACTAAATCGAGAAATAATATATTTTAAAGCTCGCTTAGTTAATTATCAAATTCCTGTCAAAACACGGATATGATAAAACGTAGGCAAATACAAGAAAGAAACAATATGCAGACAGAGATGCCAAGTTTAAGGTATTATTGAAATAAGTAAATGTACCGAGATTGCAAATTGGTTACCAATAATCTTAATCGTTTTATTATAAATTTAAATGTGTGCATCTTAAGCTAACGGCAACGAAGAAGATAATCTAAACCTTTGAAAATTATGAGGGACAGATAATAATGTATTAAGTATGCCCCTAGTTTAATACTGTATTACTACGGTATACTTTAAATTTACTCAGGTGTTCATAATATTGGTGCCCAAAATCAATCTAAATAATATTACGCTATTTTTTGTTACGCCATTTCACTGTTAATATTAGTGAGATAGCCTTGCAATTTTCTATTTGCGTGTGTATTTGCTTTGGTGAATTAGCATACTGTAGCCGAATTTTTTAACCTCTCGCGCGTAGATCGCCATTTAACGATTGTTAGCTTTGTCTCCTTACATTAAAAGTAATAGGAACGCGATTAAAGGAGCTGTTAAGCTGCATATCTAATAGGACGCGGCTGCCGCGTCCTATTGGTTTGCAGCGTTATGCTAATAAAAATTGTACGTTGTGATTTTTGAAAAGCGTTTGCTAGATTATAGGAATCGGACGCAAGTTTTCTCTTTTAGTATAATTTATTCTCCATGATATTTATATCATATGGCCTTGTATTGGTCAGACTAATCTGGCACGTATATTTTCATTCATTATCAACGTGTAATTTTACAAATTTAAAAATTTGACAGTTTTAAATTAGTTTTTTATCAGTTAATAAATTTAAATTAATTATGAAATAGTATAAGTGAATTTTATTTTACCCTTTGGTAAAATAAAATCATATAGGATATTGCTATTGAAAATCCTAGGTATAAAAAACAATAAAAAGTGTTAAATAAAAATACCGAACACAAGTGTTAATGTTAAATTTGCAGATACCCATAAAACAGGTGCCTACATAAAATCACTGGAAGTTACAAAATTGTGATTATTTTTATTTGATTGTTATTTATAACATAATCCGAAGCTTTATCGTTTGAAAAAAAATTAAAGGTGAGACAACTATTCGAGGATTTACTGTTTGTTGTATGTATGTAAACCGAAAGTATGCATTATATAAAATAATATAAAGACAGATAGAGTGTTAAAGTATGTTATTAAATATAATTGAAATAAGATAAAAACAGAAAGTTCAAACATTTTGTAAAATTAAAAGTGAAAATTAATCTGAAAAATATTTAGGGGTAGTTAGAAATTTACGTAAATAAGTAAGAATCACGCAACTCTAATTGTACTAGGTATGGAAGGGCGTCGCGCGAGAGGTTAAGGATCAAAGGTTAGTTAATGCAAATAAAGTGTTTTGTGGTACGATAGTTTGCAGTGGTCAACCGCTTCGTACCGCTGAGATAACCCCGATACGTATTAAGACTCTGTTTCACCATCCCCGTCTGCATCATCATCATTCCGACATCTGGAAAAATTTTAATACTGACACTTACGAAGGAACGCTCCTGTTTGGTTGATCGGGATATCTGATGCCATGTGAATTTAGTGATGTCAAATGTTTCAAAGTATAACAAATTGTGTAGAAACGTGCTTTGATTTCACTAAATTCTATGATGATGTAATGAATAGCGATCGTATCTCTCGATCATTTGGTTAGTCACTGTCATTAGTATCACTAAGCTGGAACTGTTTTATAAAGTCTTTGTATCGCTCCAAATCTCCATTGAGACAATATTTTAAGTTTTTTAATCACTCTGAGTCTTCTGAGACATGCTTTCATGGATTCGATTCAACAAATTGTTTATTAGCTAAGTGTTTGGGATTATATGAAAGTGCATATCGCTTTGCTTTTTATTTCTACTTTTATTTCATGCAATACCAGTGTGGGCTTTGAAGTGCATCATATGAATTACTTTGTATATTATTTCCAATTATAATTTAAGTAATAATGAGACGATATTAATTTTGTTATTAATGATATCTTATGATGCACTAAACGCTCTAAAGATTCAAACATGTCATAACAGAGCGAGGATATCTCATAAGGCATAGAAAATGGTAGTGTTCAGAGTGCTTCATTGTACCGTGGCGGTTCATTCAATAGCGAGCAGACAAACACAATGATCGCTAAGTAGGTGTGATCGAGCATGGATCAGAACGCCTTGCAGCCGATCCGGTCAGTGAGGTACGGACGCAACACCACTAAAGCAACTCAAAATTATAGACACGAAAAATAAAGTTGGAAAACGTCAATCTGTAATGTTATGTGTAGTGCAAGTTACCTATGTCTGCTCCGACCTTCCGCTGGTGCGCGGTCACTAAAAGTGTATCCGAATATATAATTAATTTTACAATTAAATACAAAACACAGTGTATGACAATAGAAATGCTATTACGTTCGTAAAGTGTAACACATGTGACATACATTTAGTAATACGTGTTTTTATATCAGGTGATGTTAGACAGAAATTTCCAGAAAGAATGTCACAGAATTTTCTTTACCAAATTATTGACTGGAATTGTAACTTTAAATATTAATAAATTATTCAACACTATTAATAGTTGGATATAAAATAGATCTTACAGTTTTTGCATTTGCATTTCTTGATGAGTGTCTCGTCTTTGATGTCATCGTGACACGCTTTGCAGTAGAACCAAGCCCTGAAAATATAAAGAATCACACGTTGAAATCAAGATTATCATTTTTTCTTAACCTTTAACTTCTAAGAAACTTGGTGTTCTGAACAGGGCGAAACAGTACTTTGCGCCAGCCGACCGTTTGAGACCTAAATACTCTTCTCATAATTGGGCAGGAGCTCCACAGTACTAGCTCCATCCTCTTGACCGCATACAGCGCAGAGCGTCTCGAATCGTTCATAACCAGGCTCTTTTCGATCGGCTCGATCTCTTGGCGTTGCAAAGACATCACGCCAAAATTTAAAATTTCACCCTCACCATTTTGATGTCTACAAGTCCACTACTTAATTTTCAATGCATTTTTGCCACGAACGACTGGTCTGTGGAATCAATTTCCAGCGGATGTGTTTTCGAGCCGATACGACTAAGAATCCTTCAAGAACAGACCTCATTTCTTAAAGGCTGGCAACGCACCCCAAGACCCCCGGTATTACAGCTGTTCATGGGCGGCGGTTATCACTTACCGCCTCAGCCTCTTGCCCGTTTATTATTAAAAAAATAGTATGCATGCACGGATATTATTTCAATAGACTCGTTAATAAACTGTAGTAGTAGTAACAAGTAATATGTGAGACGCAAAAATGATCGATCGATCGGTAGGGTACAGGTTGGAAACTTTTGTTTGATGAGCATAGATGTTTGTATTTCTGGTTGTTTATTAAACACCTATTTTTCTATGTATTAATGTCGTTCACTAACACCCACCGCACAACTTACTTACTTTAGGACTAGATTAATTCACGTAATGTATCCATTGATATTTATTTATCTATTCGTGCTTAGTACACTGTTCCGATATGAAAGGCAAGGTGGTCGGAAAACTTACACATGAGGCTTTAAATGACAAGTTACAATGCTACATTAAGATATTTAGTATCAAAGGCGCGAAGAATTTTTTTTCATCCTTCCACATAACTCATAACTATTTACCGTTTCACTTCATCTGCAGACTGTGCAATAAAAAACCCTTGAGTGTTTGCATGAATCTTGGCGCTTCTTGGATTAATTGATATCTTGCTGTCTGTTCCGTCATCGCCTTTTATCTCTATTGCCAACAAAAGCAACTTCAGCTTGGTAAAACACAACCTGCAAATCATTTATAGCTGTATCTACACATTTATTTTACGTCTACCCTCCATCGCCGTGTCACAAAAACATAATAAATTTTACTTAAGGCTACTTAAGTTTCACGTTTTTAAATAGCCTTCTTTTTAAATAGCTGCGATATTCGTTCTGTAATATTATAAATTTGAAAGTCTTTATGTGTGTATTCTTGACGTGTGTTATTTTTGTTTGTTACTTGGAAAGATCTGGATAATCCATCCCGTAAAACTTACAGTTTTCAACACATTAGTTTTTTTTTCAGAAGAAATGCATTAGTTCCATTAAATTAAAAGGATTTACAATAACCACTTAGCGGGGCGTGTAGCGGATTGCTAGTAAACAATAAATTAAAAATATTTTTGTGTTTGTTTAAGTTTTGGCAAGTTAGCCAAAAAATGGATAGCTAATATGACATCAATAATATTAAAATTATTACGTATTTAACAATCTTTTAAAGCACTTAATATGAGATTGCAATTTTGCTAATTTATGTAATATATAACAATACAAACTTATTTAAAAAAATATTAATTTAAGTTTACATTAAGATATTATGTTTATTATATACCTGTTTTTTACTACAAATAAAATAAAATAATGAAATATCCTTAGTTAATACATATTGTAGTAACTTGTATGTACACAATTTTCTATATTTATATATTGTAAATGTTCTTTTAGTAACAAATTTAATACAAAACATATTAATTAATAAGAAATATTTTGTTAGTTAGTAGTAAATAGTAATGTGTTACTAAGTTAATCTAGAGTTGACTTTGTAGAAATTTAAAATTATTTATAATTTAAAAATGAAGTTAAGTTTATTCATTTATAGCAAAATGTTACGGCCAAACGACTCGCAAAAAGGAAAAAGCAGCACCACAAACGAAATGAATGAGGTCATTCTCAAGTCATTATAGTTTAAAAACCACTCCAGTAATGAATCATCCGCGGCTAACAGTAAAAAATAACCATAATTTCTTCTTCTTTTTTTCCTTCTTTGGCCATTAATGTTAAAAGAATGTCTAATCAATGCAATTGCTAGTATAATATACGCTTACACATAGGTAGGTACTGCACTTTTTCAACATAATAGTTTAGTGTAATGATCTAAATGAATGAATGAACGAACTAACCGGGCGAACGGGTAAAGACAACTTAGAGGTCAAGGAAACACTATGTACTTTAAAAAAAATTAAATCCAATCTACAGCAAAAATATTTTTTTTGAAGTTCAAAAGTTACCTTATTAGAATAATTATATTTAAAAAAATATATTTTTTAAATTATTTTTATCCATTAAAAGAATTAAATGACTTAAGTACACACAGCACAAACATCAATATCTAAATCTAGAACATTCTCAATGATTCTTACTCGCTTGCTTGAGCAAAACTCATTCCTGTGAATGAAGTTGACAGAGTTTCGGTGTACATCTCGCAGCCTGTGCCTTGTAGATAATCATTCTGCCAAGCTTGAGTGTCGGGGGACTGCAAACAATTCAAAGGGAGCGCTAAAGCACGTGCTTGGTTAGTAGCTCCTCTATCCAAATCAGATTTCTCTTCAAAGGATCTGAGATAATCAAACTTCTAACAGATGTCCACAATTTTCTGCTACATACAACCGTGTAATCTACAATTTCCCCTCTAATTACACCAATCCATTTTTTGACAGGCAATTATATACCTACGTTTTTGTAAAGAAAAAGAAATCATGTTTTTTATATTATCCACATATTTATAAACTCACTGATAATAATAATTATTCAAACTTTGTTCCCTTCTGAGGAGTCTGTGATTTTGGTTTAGTTTATGGGTTTCTTTTGCAGGTTTTTTTTAAGTAAAGCAGGATAAGAAGGTAGCATTTTTCATTAAATATAACTATATTGGAACTAAAAACCAATATATGCATATAACTAAGCGGATATACAATAACTTCATTTCATTCCCTTTTTACTATGGGTAATCTATGGTTAATTCTTTGTGCGAAAAAAACTACAAAAATCCTTAACTAATGTGTATTTTACAAAACATACCCTTTATTAAGCTATTTTCAATTTCATAACCGAAATGAATGAAGTTAGAAACGCCATTCAAGGCGTTTTTAAATGTAATCTTGCATTGAACAGTGAAATTGAGTTCAATTGATGATTTGCCTGTACATTGCAGTATGCAAGATTTTTAACCCACTTACTCTGCGGCGTATTTGAAGAACATTCCAGTAAAAGATTGACTTAGTGTCTCTGTGTACATCTCCATGCCAGTACCGCGTTTGTAGTCATAACTCCACTTAGATTTTCGAGGAGACTGTGAAAATGTTGTATTATGTGTATGTACTTTACAATTTAGGAATGGTTATATGGGATAGGTAATTTGTGAAAAATATATTCACCCAATAGGTTCTCGACGAAACGACAAAAATAAAAAGTTTGGTATCCGCTGGGAGTAGTTAAATAACACTCCTTTTAAAAAACGAAGAAGCATTATTACCCAAGGAGAAAGTTGAAGAAAAATATGGGAAATAAAGTTGGCTATTGGTACTGAACCTGTGGGTAATTATTTTGCGGGTAATTATCCTTATAATTATTCTATAATAATTATTCTACAGCTATTTCATGGGGATAACAGAGCTGGTACCTAGAATCAATCAATCAACAATTGTAACTTTCTTCACCTAAGGAAGTTAGAACTGTTATTACGGCGCAGGATGGCTGCGTTCCGCGTGAATGATATTAGATTAATATTTAAAACAGCTGTAGGTATCAACCTTCACACTTACTGATTATTTTAATTTAAAGACTAGTCTAGTAATTGCGTTATAATAGTGACGTTTAATAACTGACACCGTAATTTTTTGATTAGTAAAGTCAGTGATACTTATTTTTATTTGCTGATATTGTTTGCTTTAAATCATAATCAATTGGGGGTAAAGTCAGTTTCTCTGATAGGTAATATAGGTAACGATATTAAAAAGGTTAAGTACCGCTGTCCAAGTAGTTTTACCAGACATAGAAATATAGAAATAAATAAATTTAATGATTAAAGAAGTACATATCATACCTATAAATACTTAGGTATATGTTTCGTAATTGAATGAATGAATGAATACCCTTTATTGTGTACAACTTAAAAGTAAAATATACATGCTTGTATACCACATTAATATATTTCTTTTTCCGTATTTGGCAAAGAGATTAGACTATTCAGCTTAATTCATGACGTCATCACATAATAGTTGAAGTTGGGCGTAAATCTATTGGCAATAAAAAAATATATAGATATGACCTGTCACTTGCGCAATAATCTTCTCAGTGAATTCCAATATTTATCAATATCAGTCAAGCTGTTATTGAAGTATAACGAGATATACAGATAGACAAAAATTATATATTTGCGCAATCACGCGTTTCCACTCTATTATAACCCACCAAATATGTGGCGATATGATATGCCCACACGCATAAGTCAATTTAATGCTGCAAATAAATTCTTCTTTGTTGTTTTTCTTTGGATTTTTTTTATCCTGTCTAAATTGTTTACCTGGGAATAAGTCATCAGAATAATAATTATATAATCTGATTGCTTTATATTATCAAACAACAAAATTACGTGGTAACGTGTGTAAAGAACTGGAATTTTAACTTAATTAAAAAATAAAACCATAGTAATAAACGTCAAATGTCGTCATTATTTTAACTTTTACCTTGCTTAGTATGGAATATTTTTTTCATTTTCCTGCTATTTTTTTATTATAAATAATTTTGT
>DWBA01000677.1:0-12392 GCA_018236825.1 Apodemia zela
CGTAGTTTTAAAGATTTAAGTGTACAAAGGGAGTTAGGGACAGAAAAAGCGACTTTGTTTTATACTATGTAATGATTAACATTATCATCTTTGAAGTGTATAGGCGACGGTTATCTCTTTTTTATATCAGGAGAACCATCTGCTTGTTTGCTATCCTATGAAATAAAATAAAAAAAACACTTATATAGGGAAACCGACTGTACTAGTTCGAAAACAGCCGGCACTAATAAATAAGACCTTTAACTTGCGGCGGTAAACAGGAACAAAAAATCCTACCTGCTTCTCGAAGCCTTACACAATGCGTCTCCCAATTTATTTAGGCGGACGCCCGCGTCCCTACATTTCACCTTCACCACAACAATTCTTTACAATGACTGTCGAGTTTAAAATTCGATTTTAAAGTAGGATTTCCCTTAAAAGTAAACTGTTTTAAATCTAACATTTTTTTTTGGTTGGAAATTCTTCCATAAAATTGCAGCTCTTGCGTTAGGAGTCTAAGGTATGCTTCAGAGATTTTATTACACGAATTCACAATATACATATACACATATACAATATTTATATATACTAGCTGACCCGGCAAACGTTATTTTGCCATATTAATTATTTCTAGGGTTATTTAAAAAATAAAATAGGGTTATACATGTGTATTTTTTAATGCCACATCATATATTACGTATCGCATACGCATAATATATTGTACTAGCGACCTGCCCCGGCTTCGCACGGGTACAATATATAGGTACATATAAACCTTCCTCTTGAATCACTCTTTCTATTAAAAAGAACCGCATCAAAATCCGTTGCGTAGTTTTAAAGATATAAGCATACATACATACATACAGACAGACGCGGAAAGCGACTTTGCTTTATACTATGTATAGATGTGAGATATCAAGTGATATATAAAAATGTTATATTTATTGGGTAATTTCTTTTTTGAAAATATCAAAAGGTACGCCAAATAGGCAGTGGAAATCAGCTGTAGATTTAGTTAGCTAGGGATATTAATGGCTAATTGCACTAACCTTGTCGGTTCTAATGTAAATTTTTATTGCCCGACCCGGGAATCGAACCTGGGACCTCGTGTGGTCAATTCCACTAGAGGCGATTAAGGCTACGCGGCTGTCATTAAAAAACATTCAGATTAATAGAGAATCTCATCTTAAGAAACCGGTTTGGAAGAGGACAAGACCGTTTAAGTTTTACATAACATACGACGGACGATTAGAGCACAGATAGTACTCTATCAAATAAAGACAAGTACAAGGTAAGTGTCCAAGTAATCTACAAGTGGCTGCCGACTTCAGACAAATACAGTGTGCGCTCTAGATTAGAACATGTTTCAGAGATAATCAGCCGCGATAACGGGACGATTGCGGACATTCAACACAGAGTGAAAGAACCGAACCGCCACTTCATTGCTTCTAAGTTCAAATCAATCACGATCCATCATATGGGGACATCCATAAATTACCACATAAATTTTATGTTTTTTTTAATATCATTAGATAGCAAAAAGGCAGATGGCTATCCTGAAGGAAAGAACAGGTACCTTCTAGGGAAGCGCGTTACATCTTAGGCCACATCTTAGCTTACCATCAGTCGAGATCGTGGTCAGGAGCTCCTCTATCAAGAAAATAAAATAAATCAGTTTTATTGTGTAAAGGCGACGGTTGACGTTGCCTATAGTTAACAAAACTTGTTAATGGCATATTGTTGGTATGTCACATGCATAAGTTTACCAGCTACCTTACCGTCCAAACAGGAACACGACAGTGACAATCACTGAAGCTATTGCGGCTAGAATAGATTTAAAGGTGGTGATGGTCACGATGGTAGTGACTCGTATAGTGGTCACAGTTGTGGCACCCCGTGGTGTGACGTCACATATTTTTCAATTTTATATTTAGAAGTAATTGAATTAAAACAGCAGTTTTCAAACTTTTTTGTCTAGGAGTTAGCCTAGCCGGCTCAGATCATGAGGTACCGGTTTCGATTCCCGGGTGGGACAAAAGTGTTAAGGTTTTGTCGAAGTTTTTCTCGAAAATCCAAAATTTCAGTAGCAACTCGGAGTCTGGCGGATGGTGTCTTACCTAGTGCTGCCATTTTAGCGCTTTCGGCGCTAGATCTAGCGGAATTTTAGAAAAAATAACTCCCATTTTTAGTAATTGACTCCTGGCGGAAAATCTAGCGCTTTATCGAAATGACAAGTGTTTTTTAAGCGTTCATGTAGAAATAAGATCATTAACGTGCCATTACAAAAAAACATCTTACAAACAACATTATAAAACTGAATATAAATAAAAATAAGGTTTAGTCCAACGATACGTGAATATCACAGAGCCACAGCCAGGTGCATCTGGTTCTGGAACTCTAAAATTACGAACAAAATTATGTTCCTAGGGGAGGTGCATGTGCATATACATATCTGCTTAGCTCCTAATTTAAAAATTGCTTTACAGTCTAGCGCTTTTTTTAAATCATGCTTGTTTAGCGGAATCTAGCGCTTTTTTTACCTGATCTAGCGCCCGAAACTCGAACTGAGCTGGCAGGACTGGTCTTACCAGTTTATCACTCGCATGCCTCGGGTGAGCACGTAAAGCCGTAGCTCCCGGTTATCACAAGAAATCGTCGATGATAATCGTTATCAGATCGGTAAAATGCGGCGATGGGAATCACCACTTATCTCGACAACCGCCAAAATCGTAGTGAACCGGAAAGTCTATAGACGTTTGGTTTACTCTGCCTATTTTGCAAGGAAACCGGGCGTGATGATGCTCTTTTATTAATTTAAAGGATATTGTCCACCACAGGGTTTGAATGACCATGCTCTTTTTAATAACTATTTTTACAAAAAAATCTTTATTTTATTTACAAAAAATTATGGAGCTATTTTAAGAACTGGAATTTTAACTTAATTAAAAAATAAAACCGTAGTAATTAACGTCAAATGTCGTTAATATTTTAACTTTTACCATGCTCAGTATGAAATATTTTCTTCATTTTCTTGCTATTTTTTATTATAAATAATTTAGTTTACATATTAAGCATATGAAATAGGTACCAGTCAATAAACAACTGAGTCAATGGTCACATGGAGCCGAGCAGTCCATACAATGTGGTCGAATCCCTTTAAAATAATCTTTAATAAAATTAGCAGGTCGTAAAGGTGACCGATTGGTTATACGTGTGTATATCATTGTGACTACTAGGTGGTAGAGTTCCGTAACATCTCGTCTGGATACAACCACCTGACCGATTCCTGTCGCAATACCGTCAACGCTTGTCATTGTCATGTTTCGGTTTGTAGGGTAAAGTAACCGGTAAGTAGACTTATGCATGTGGTATCGTCATCGCGCCACACGGATAGCAACGCACCAGCAACATGTTTAGTACCTGAAGGTGACGGCTTATCTTTCCATCAGGAGGACCATCTGCTTGTCTGCTATCTAAGGATATGACAAAAAAACAAATATTTTAGATAATGAACATAATAATAGACCGATTAAAGGAAGATAAACGATTACTTATGCTGATAATATAAATAAAATTAATTAGTAATATTTTCAAGTTTTGTATTAAATTTAAATTTGGCGTTTTAGTATTTTACATTTTAACATTATGATGAATAAATTTTATAAATAAATTTTTGAGCCCTGCCCCTAGTCACATATTGTCCCTTACATGGTGCTGAATTCAGCGTATCAAATAATCTTAAGTTTTTATGAAATTTAATATAATAATTGACTATGAGTCAATATTACATCATTTTAATTCCTGGAAATTATCTTATTCCTAAAGGAAAATACTAAAACAAAACATATGAAGCTCAGCCGAAAAAGTCGCTGACACAGCTAATATTACAAATAACAGTAACACGAGATTGTGTTACCAGTATGAAAATAAGCTGTGAAAGCTTTTAAAACAACGGCGTCGGCTGACTCGACTAGTTTGTGAGAGTAGGCGCTAAATACTTGGGTACATGGAACGCATCCGTTGTAGGGTGTCAACGATATCGATTCGATTAGATCGATGTGATATTCTTTTAATTTGTGATTTTTTTTATGTATCTTGTGGTGAATTTGTAAGCGGATTTGGCTTAGTTCATAGATATAAGGTCTTATATCTGCGTAGGGTACAGGTAACATTGTAGCTTGAACTTTTCTATAGAAAAAATCACAGTATCAGCTTTAAATGTGAAGCCTAGTGGTGGTATGTTATTTGTGCTCAGGATAAGTACGTAATATACTAGGCCCCGGTTATCGCAAGAAAAAAGCTCTACTACTCTTTACAGATTGGTAAAATTAAAAAGGTAAAAAAGTTTAAATAGTATAATTACTCTTGCAGCACAAGTATCCTATACAATTGAGGTGTTTTGGCTTTTGAACAATCACTTAAAAAGCCAGTATCGCGTTGGCAGCAAAAGTATCATTACCCTGGAGTCTGGTGTTGGTGTCTTAACATCCATTTTCGTCGCAAAGGCAAGTAAGACTGTCGGTCCCGGTTATCGAAAATATCATGCGATAATCGAAAATGTATGTAAATGCAGTGATCGACCAACACTAAATTCACCAGCCGACAAAACTGATGGGCTGTGGTGAATCTAAGCATCTATTAACGTGAATGAGAGAAAGTGAAAATGAGTGAAATTATCCTGAATTGAACCACGATAAAATATGATCAACTAGTTAAAATCATATTTTCATATTCCGGTTGTTGAAGTATATGTGGTTACTCTACATAAGTTGATTCAGCCCTGTCTCAGCTCTTCGGTGTAATATTCCGATAAGACTTGACGTGTCTGGAGATATATAAGTGCTATCCGCTTACAGTAAGCGTATGGCTCCAATCAGAGGGATATTTTAGAATAACATTATGTCAATTTTACTGTTATTTTTTATCCTGTAGGATAGTAAGCAGGCAGATGGTTTTCCAAGTCAGTGACTTACACAGTATTAACATTTAGGATTTTTCCTGGAGATCGTTTGCCTTTTACCAACAGCCTGACAGGAAGGAAGTCTTATCTTCAAAGCAAAGTCCAGACAAATTCAAGAACCAAGGCAATCGATAGTTTATTTCACTCGTCTTAATAATTTGTGTTGGACTCTAAAATAACTTAGGTACTTGTAGTAATTACGAGTAATAAACACAGTGCATCAACATAAACCTTTGTAGTTTTCTCGATGCTCTGCCTAATTGTACGTTGTATTATAATTATGTTTAAACCTATACATATGTATATGTAATAAAATCGTAGGAAAGTCAAAACTGTACATTGAATATTTTTTAAAAGAATACTTGGGGCGTGATCTTCAATCGTTATCGAAGCCAAAAATATAGTTTTTAGTATTTTTGTCTGTTTGTCTGTCTGTATGTCCGGGCTAAACTAAAAAAGTACTGCATGGATTTACTTCAAATTTTGCATGAATATTACTAACAGATCGAGTCATAACATAGGCTACATATTATCACGCTATCACCTACGGGGGTGAAGCTGTGAATCTTTATTTTTCTGAATTAACGCAAACGAAGTTGCAGGCACCAGCTAGTTTAATAATAATATTAGATAATTGGAATAACTCGACTGCCAACATTTTTCAACGAGCTTCAGGTGATGAATAGGTTATGGAATGAGTACTGAAATAGAATTCAATTGACTTAAGAGCATTGTCATGTTTGTCAGGAACTATAATTATAATGGTCTATTGGAATTTCACTTATTGTCATAATTTATAAGAAAGCTTCCACAAACCCTTTAGAAACGCACAAAACGCTTTAATCTTTGCCGAAGCTACAATTAATTGCCCATTTTTGTAACATTATGAACAATAGGTGATTATGCCTTTATAGAAAGCTGGTGGCGCGGCGGGGAGGTCATTGTATTTGGTCCTCAGGTTATCGATTATCGCATTATCGATATTATATCGTATCAATTAAACATCGATTCAGAGACTAACAAGGAACCATCTGTTTTCAATTAATTAAATGCATGAATCGTTGGCTCAAATTGATTTTTTTGTATTGTTAATTGCTTGATTATTTGAACAATTATTTATAACTTTTATTACTATGTTAGTCATTAAGGTGTAGAAGATATTATCTTAAGTTCTTTTTTGAGTAATAAAGTAGCATACCAGGGCATAGCTTTTCTATAATATCAAAAGTATCACTGAAGTGTTGCCCTCCTTGAGACTGAAAAAATATTTTTCTCGTACTTATCCTACACAGTAGAGTATGGTTGTTATTTTAAATAATGGTAACATGAATAATGACTCTCAATGCAGTCTACTCCAATCTAGGAGTGTTAGCGATAGTTAATTAAATCTAAGAGGACGACAAACATATCATTTTCGTATCATTTCATATTTTTTATGATAAACTATAATAAAAACTGGTTCATAGTTAAAAGCCTTGTCTGTAGGTATATGTAAAACACAGAACAAATTTATACATGCCCTTTACATTAATTCTTATATTATGTATTTTAAATCCAATAAAACGAGATAATATATATCACTATATATTTCCGTGTTAAATAACTTACATTAACTATTTTAAGAATAAAACCCCTAAAACACAAAAAAAATAGTATTTCGTAACGTATAGTATATAATTGCTTGGCAATCGCTAGATACACTTTTTGCGATATCACAACGCCAAAAATAATCAAGCGCCAATGTCTGTAACTAATATACAAGGCTGTTATGGATCTTGCGAAAACCAACAATTACGATAATTGCGGATTGCAAGTTACGTGATAACCCCGCGGAACTCACGTATAGCACGCGATTTGCACGTGGGGGGGGGGGTATCCCTAGTTATGGCTATTTGTGGGTGACATGTGCTACTACTGTACTATAAATTACGGTGCTGTTATGGTGTGTAGTGGTCTTAATTGGTAATCAAAACTGCTATTGGTTCTATTTATGTGTGTATTCTAAATAATTAACTAAATGGTGTACTGTAAATGTATGTATGTATGTATCTATCTTCACGCCAGATCCCTTACATTACATTATTTACAGTACACCGTAAATAATCTTAAAATTGCTATTTTTATATACATTTATTCGCGCCAGATACTCGGGTAGGAAGAAAGAACCAAGTGACATATTATGTCAAATTTTATATGCTATTACTAAGGAAACATCTACTGAAATCTAATAGGAGATAAAAATAAAATTATTTAATTTACAATCCACACGGAGGCATGGATCTGATTGTAGGAAGTGGTTTATATAAGAATAGATTGCAATAGGATCTTAATTTCAAGAATCAAAACAATCTTAACGAGAATTGAAATACATAACAAACAATATAAATCAAACCTTGATTAAAATCACCTCGCGTGTACTAAATATTCATGTTTATCTTTCGCATAATGCCGTCAACATGAATAGTAACTTGCACTGCTTCTGAAGTACTGAGTATGCAAAGTGCCGATGACGCTATCAATTTAATTTTGTGCACTAATTTCACTTGCGCATTTGAATACTTCTTAATAATTAAATAATTGTATATACATCTTCACGCCAGATCCCTTAGGTTATGCAGAGAGAAACGAGCTTCATGTCACGATCCTTGCAGATTTGTGTTGCATCCTCCATTTGCACATTCATAACACTCGTCATACAAAAACGCCGATTGCGAAGACTCTTGATACCAACTTTGAACAGTACTCGATCAATCTGATCATGGTATGTCAATCTTGGTCTACCCCGGTACTTACTTCCTTCCACATTTTCATTGTATATCTGTTTTGTTAACCTTTCATCAACCATTCTTTCTTTTTGTCCCAACTAATGGAGCATGTCCTTCTGATTTTTACATCGACACTTTCTTTCAGGTCTCTTTCTTACTTTTATATTACAAACCCGGCCCGCGAGTATTACGTCATTTTTAAAGAATGAAATAAACTAATTAGTTGCTGTGTCATATAAAGCTTGAAACATCCTTTGCAATACTATTTTACTGACCATAAGATCATTTCATTGGATTACTCACAATACGTTATCATTTACCATAACATAGTTTTGGCCATCATAGTACTTGATTGTAAGCAAAAGAGACACAATATTTTTTTTGAGAAAACAAATTATATAAGCGGTGGTTGTAGACCCGGGCGAGACAATGCAGAACTTCACCACATAGAAGCCACGATGGTAAAGACTCGCATAGCCAATAGTTTGCCTCTTACAGCATGTTGCACAACTCTTACAGCCAGATGGTCTATTTTCAACGGGAACCAAGACGTAGTAACAGGGGTAATTATGGCAGGCAGTCGGTAATAAAATGTCGGTAATATAATGCAAGTTGCAACTAAATTATTATCTTGTCTTAATACCATTTCATATGGCCCGTGTTTTATACTAAATGTAAAAATGTATGCCTAAGGAATAAATTCTAAATATATTTAGAATATATATCGCTGCTAAGTAAAGATTGCGCTTGTATATCTACAGTTTCCATTAACGCCTTCCGTTTGGAATCCCGATCAATACCATTTAACGATGCCGTATTGTATTATGCAAATTTTGACTTGTTTTATCGTAAGTTATGAATTCCGGTATTGGATTATTGGGTTTTAGTTTGTAAACAGTTTGTTTTTACTATGTTTTTACATCTGTTAACACTTTTATTTAAATTTCAGCTGGCGAATATTGCTCAAACGTTTACGTTTCTAAAGAAATTTAAATTTTCTAGTATCATATTTATGTAGTGGTACAAAATAATATAGATAATAAAATCGACGGAAAACTTACACGAATTAATCTAACCTCAACGTAATCAAATTATTTTGCTTGTGATATAGGTGTTAGTAAAGATATTACTACATAGACATACATATACAAATACTGTAAAATCTTTAATAAACACCCAAACGTAGAAAAACAAACGCCTACATCACACAAATGCCTCTCTCTGTCAGAAATCGAACCCCACCCCCATTGATTGTGTAATCAGTGTCACTAACCTCTCAACCAATGAGGCGGTCAAATACTATTTCTAAAAAATATTGAGAAATTGCAGTGCTTTGGAATTTGTCGCCCAGGTTTGGTACCACCGTTTTACCTATTTTTGACACAATAGCGACGCTTGTCACCGTCGTGTTCTAATTTGTAGGGTAAACTCATGAGTGGCTTATATCAACCCTCAACGAATTGACGTACCATCAAAATCTGCTATTTTCTATCCTTTGATATTAAAAAAACAAAATAAGCACTGCAAAGTGTAGATAGGTACTAGGTTAAACTGTATCATGGAAGTCAGTTCTATCCAACAGATCCATAAAATATTTCATTTTATATTTTATTTTGATGCCCATATATTGATTTTGTTTAATATGTTCATTTATATCTGCGGATAAAATAAATACCCTAAACCTTTAAAGTCGTATTTTTCAATTATTTTACTGTGTCGCATTTGAATGAGTGTAATTATGAATGCTTATTCTCTCGTATTCATGTTGTGTGTGTGAATTTTTCGTGAGTATTTTAATTTATATTCTATATTTATTTGCTATATATTTGTTCACAGCAACAACAGAACTTCATTTTTATTCGTAGTTTCCAAATACTTCTAAAAATAAAATATAAATATTTGCCCATCAATTTACATAATAATACAGTCTTATAGTAAAAAATAGCTATATTGAAAAGTCTTATGAACTGTTTGTTTTGATTGAATAATATTATATCATACAGGCGCTTCCGACAAATCACAAGACAATATGCCTACAAAAAGCGCTTTTCCATCGAGTTCAGCGTCCAGACAATTGTGGAAAAACTTGTGTGACGCAATACAGGTGAAACTAATTATCTCATAACGAATGAATGAACTTTCGCTTTTGTGTTCGAACAATGCTATGCTCTTTTCAAGTGTGATAATGTTGTGTTTTTACTTCACATTGTTTTGGATGATAGGGCTTTGATCTTGCTCTTTTGGTCATTTATGTCAAGTTTTCTAATACAATAGCATCAGTGGTGTTGGGGTATCTACTTCGGAATAGACGTCCAAGATTTGAAAACTGTTTCGTGCAATACCCTATGCAAATTTTTCAGTTTTCTAAAAATTTTACTTGAAGAGGACTGCGTCAAACCCGATTTTTCGATAGGTTTGCCACCCTGACAGTTACTTATTACCGTTGGCTAATCGTGGGTGCACTAGCTGTAACTCTGCCCACATCTTTGCAGATATGGGTTTGATAGTAATTACTTTTTGTCTAGGACACGAAGTTATAGTAATTATGTTCAGCAAATCTATCACTTTTAAAGGTATTATAAAGTAGTTTTAGACTGATAGACTGCAAAGATATACTGAAGTTGTAAAAATAAATATTGTTCCGCAGGTTTTCTTATATAATACAACCCGAAAGAACCGTGTGATATTAGACGTAAAATATATTATGTTCATTACGATTCATTTGTTTGTTAATTGGGGATATTGGCGGTTATCTTCGATGCTGTATTTGCCAACCTTGTCAAATATTGTGTTACGAACAAACCGATAATCTTTTCCGACAGCTTTTGGTACGAATCCTCCATATACTTGTCGGTGCAATTTAATGTAGAAGAAGAAAAATATTTTGAGAGGTTTAAATTAGATTTAATCAAAACCTAGTAATTCAGACTGTAGAAAACAAAACAATTTTTAGTAAGGCATAGGTTAATTGACAAGTCACGAATTTATTAAAACTGATATGTACAATCAATAAATTTAACATGTGTATAATTTCTAAGACAAAAAATACAAGCAATTTTGCATCCTATGGAAAATTATTAAAGAATAAATTGTTATGCATAAAGTGAGTTATTACGTATACGAATTTTTAAATCAGCGTAAAGTTCAATGAGGTCAAAGTCTTTAGACAGTGTTTTATAGCTCGCAATATGAATAAGCGATCTATCAATATACGGTGGCATGTTTTATCAATGTATCTGTCAGTTAAAAATAAGTAGAAAAAAAATTTAATACAAAAGTTTGATCGGCTTTTTAATGAATTGAGTAGTAAATCGTGTAATTTGAGCTACACTTGATCGGCTCAAACTATTAAATTCAAGGTTTGATTCCTACGTTGAACTGAAATATACGTACGTTAATCTACCCAGTACTTATATCATTCCATATTAGCATTGTATACTTATCTGTTTTGTTAATCTTCATCTGTCATTCTTTCTATAATATGTTCGAATCATCTAAGGATGCTTTTTCTTTTTTTTACACCAACATTATATATTATAAAAATTATTAATTGAAATTATTAATAATATTTACTTGATATGTGAATATAACCTCTACCTCAATCGATGTAACATCATAACGCACGTAAGCCACCTTTTCACAGGGGTTTAAATTATGCTTTTAATACAATGTAAAGCTGATATTGTATGCTTATAACCATGTAACGATTAATCTTCTATAAAAGTCGATGTGTGTATGTATATTACCTATGGATTCCAAAACAGCTTGCATGATTTTGATCACAGTTTCAAAAAGACTTTTTTAGATTTCCCTCACTTCATTTCGGAAATGGCTCTCTTTATTTTGGAATCCATAAGAGTTTCCAAATAAGAGGAAGCGATTTGACTTTTAAATGACTTTTAAGACGAAATTTTCAAGCAATATTCAGATTAATTCCGTGAGTGATCACGTGAGTTTTTGGTATCCAATAAGCAAATTGTTTTAGCTTTTCGGTAATTTTTGGTCATATCGCTATAGCTAATCATCAATCAAATTTCTAGCGCTGTATAAAATATTTACCGCATAAGTAGCCACGAGAGTTTGAAGCAGTAGTAAGTCTATTACGAAACAATTATATATTTTTAAATATTTATAACTGAGAGCTGCCATTATGCGATAACACCTCTACTTTTGGACGTTAATCGTTAATGACACTTCACACGTTTTCTATGCTTTGTCTCCTTGTAGACAAAGCTAACTACTATAATTTTAAGAAATGTTGATTATTTAATTTAACGTCATCTTGTTGTACTTTCCCGTCATAATGTGTGTAATTTTCTCTCTAAATTTACGATTTTTGAACAAACCTCAGATAAGTTTGTAGAAAATGTTAAGTATTTCAAATTATGATGTAAGAATCATCTAATTTTACTTTAAAGTAATCTTCAACAGTAAAAGAACACTGTACTTTAAAAAACAAGTAAGTAACTAATGAAATAATAATATACTTATTAAATACTAGTTGGTCCCTGCAACTTCGTTTGCGTTAATTCAGAAAAATAAAGATTCACAGCAGTTAGGTGATAGCGTGATAATATGTTGCCTATATGTTGACCCGACCGGTTAGTAATGTTCATGCAAAATTTGAAGTAAATCCATGCAGTACTTTTTGAGTTTAGCCCGGACATACATACAGACAAACAGACAAA
>DWBA01000678.1:0-12389 GCA_018236825.1 Apodemia zela
AGGCCCTATTTTGTTAAATTTCTTTATTGAATTCCAATTCACTTGATTTTTTTTTACGTTACTTTAAGCGTATACATTATTTTTAGCGTATGTTTGCATTGCGGAACTTTAATTATTATCTATAAAACTTAGATATTATCTATTGATAGATAACTAGATGTCCCGGCAAACGTTGTTTAGCCATATAACTTTTTATTTGAATTAAATATTTTAGTGGGGTAATGGTTAAAACAGTATTACAATAAACAAAACTTACACCTAACCTAAAAGAGGCAGTACCGGGGTTTTATCTGCATAGTTACCATTCCCGTGGGATTTCCAGGATAAAAACTATCCTATGTCCTTTCTCGGGTCTCAAACTATCTTTGCACAAAATTTCATCCAAAGCTGTTCAGTGGTTAAGGCATGAATAAGAGACAGACGGACATACAGAATTACTTACGCATTTATATTAGTAAGGATTTATTTGAAATTTGACATTCCCAATAAATAAAATTTGAAATAATTTAGGAAATAATTAAGATAAACCCGAGAGGATTTGTCATCCCTTAGTAAAGATGTAAATGTTATAACAAGCAGTTTGCAATAATATAGTTAAAGAATTTTCAAAACAAATTATATTTTGTTAATTCTCATAATGAAGTTTTGAATTGGGAGGAGTAAGATTAGACTTTAGCATAAATGTATTATTTAAAATTTTCATTTAAAAAGTTTCATGATCATACCATTTTGTTGATAAACTTCATGGCACCAACTATATGGCAAGCATACAATTTTTTTTATAATATCTCCAATATGGAGCCTTCTTCGAATCTTATATGTTAAATTTTGCAACATAAATGCGTTGCTCTATAAAGTATTACACATTGTAAACAATAATTTGGCAGTTAACAATTTAAGACTGTCTTTAACATTTCTGCATAAAAAAGTATTTGATCTCCCAGGGTTATTGCACTATAAAAATACCAGGGATAAGCACGTTCTAGGCACAATTATGTACTGTATATAGTATATATCGATTACAATTCTAATTTATTAAAATTACTTAAATAATTACGTTGAAATAAAAATGAGATTTAAATAACTTCTTTACTATAATATCCATCTCAAGAAAGAAATAATGGCTAGAGCGAGAGCCAGAAACTCTACTTCCAATTTACAAAATAAATTTGTGTACTAAACTTGTTTACTAAATGCTTAAAATTTTGTATCAGAACCTTATTATTGGTCATTGGGAACTTCGTAATACTTGTATGTAAATACGTATTGATACAAGTAAATGGTAAGTACGTTGATATAACATATATGGAGGTATATTTTTTATATTGAATTTTGCTACTTTTTCTATAATATAAGGTAACCCTAGTCGTTTCAATTCTTGTTTAAATGTAAGGAATATAGTTGTAACAAAGTAGCATTATTTTTCAATGATACTACAATTTTATACATTAAATAAATATAAATTGCCACACCAACTCTGTTGCAAGGCAAGGCCATGCTGCCTGAGAGTAAACTGAAAATATTTAGATCTGGTTTTGCATGATACACTTAATATTCAGAAGTCTATAACGTCCAAAGATACAAACAAATTACAAGAGGTCTGCTTTTTGAGGATATATTCCTGATGTTGTGGTGGTAATACAAGCCTTTCCTCTTATGTAACCTAAATGACCCATAGTAGTTGTACATTGTGTCTATTTCCATTAATAAACTCGAACACTGCCATAATTTTCAAAATTTGGCTACATACATTTTTTACCAGCCCTGGAGGATATCAAATCATGTAAATCTTGCTTTTTGAGAAATAAACGTATTTGTATTGTATATAAACAAGTTTAGTACACAAAAAAAATTGATTATGCCTCTAATCTACAGGTTTTAAGAATTTCATAAATTAATAAAATATAAGATTAATTTATGATATGTTTAAAATACAGAATTAGTTTTAAAAGAACTCATAATAATTGCATTCAACTATATGACAAAAACACCCAGCACACTTTTAAAATTTTCACATTGTAATATGAAGGCACTGCTTTTTTTTCATAAATAAAAATATGTGATGTTTTACATTTAAAAGGAACACTAAGATATAAAAATAAATATAACACATGCAATAAAATTCTATTAATAAACTAGGAATAAAGTTTAAGTGTACAGATCAATGAAATCGTTTTGTAACTTTCTAAATACACCATCAGTAATATTATAAATATTTCATTGTTTTATTCCTGGCTATAGTAAACCTATGCATATGCCTTTAATATTAAAATATAGTTCTTGCAGACATGGGCTCTAAGATTGTTTTGTTGTCACGTTTTTAGATTAAAAATGATTTTTTAGAAATTACTATTTAGAAATGAGATTGATGTTTTAAGATAAAATTAGATTGATCAATCTAATTTATCTTTTACATAAAAAAAAAAATCTATAGCCATTGCTTCTCCTTCACATCAGTTGTCTATCAAGATTTGCTGTGAAAAGCCAAATTGATATCTTAAAAATCAATTTAGCTAAGAAACAAGATGTGCAAATGAAGGATTAATACAATAGAGTTTGAAAATTAAAGTCTGCCTTTTTAACATGACCTTAAATTTGTATATTCGATATTTGACATTTAAATAATATTTCATTAGATACATATAAGCGCCAAAACTTATATTCCCGACAGTGTTAACTTGCATCAAGTACTAGTCTTCTTTGTTGTATTGTACACAGTTGTAAGTTTATTCCAAGTTTGTTAATAAACATTTTCAAATTATATAAAAGCACAACAGTAAATTAATTTTGTGGGCGTTACAAATTCACACAGGTCTTAAAAATGAACATTTCAACAGAAAAATTCTGCTTTCAACACAAACTTTAAATCATAGTACATACTGATAGGCTAATGCTAAAACTTTTGTGTTAATATGATTAAACTTACCTAATTAATTTTACATAAACAGTACCAAAAAATACTGAAAAGGTGTTGTTAATCTAAGTATCTTTGCTAACTTATTGCCATCGTTACATGTGGCTCCTTATAATAAACAAAGTCATGTAGGGTGGTTAGGGTTCAAACAAACTTAAATAAAAGCCACCATTTGATAAATATCTAAGTATGGCCAATTTTTTTAATCAAAATGCCACCCTATATCTGTGGGAAATATATCAGTCAATTCAAGTGTCATGTCATAGCAACATATTCACACCCAACTTCTGTTTATCAGATTCAATATTATCTCCCAACAATTCTACATTTTCTTGTCAATGCCTGTACCAAGCGCCTTGAACTCTCGTCTGGAAGTGTGATACTGGGGTGACTATGTAGGCTTGTTGTGGTTGTTGAACAACAGCCAACGGTATAACTTGTTGCGCCATCTCGACTTGTTGGCCATTGTCCTCCGAGACACCAAGTGGTTGGACACAATGCTGCTGAGCAACTTGCTGTGTCAGCACCTGCTGGTGTTGACTTACCTGTGGCACCAGCATTTGTTGTTGCATTGATTGTTGTTGTTGAGGTTGCTGTTGGTGTATGACCACATGTGGCCCTTGGTTCTGCATTTGTTGATGTTGCTGTACTTGGACCTGTTGTACTTGTTGCTGCTGCTGCTGCTGTTGTTGTTGTTGTTGCTGCTGCACCTGTTGCTGTTGTTGTTGTTGCTGTGCCTGTTGTTGTGCTTGTTGTTCACGCTCTTGTTCTTCCTTTTTCTTGGCTTCCAAAGCTGCTTTTTTCGCATCTGCTTTCTCTTTCTCCTGTTGTATTCGTATTGGATCTTTGTTTTTGTCATATGTCATACATTTGCCACTTCTGAATGGCACCATGTCCTTTGGTATGTCCTGTTTTTTCGTTGCAAATTTAACATGTGGAAATTGATCCTTCATAAATGCTCGGAAAGTGGAATAACCCATAAGTTTCACTCCTGGTTCCAAGATTTCCCCATATTCTTTATAAGCTTCAAATAAGTGCTTCCGAGAGTCACCTTGGATGATCACAGTTTTACTAGCTTTCTTGCCACTATCACCAGAGGGGTGAATATCTTTGGGAGAACTTGCATGCTGTTTTAAATATTCTTTTAAAAAGTTTGTAGCATGTTTATAGATGTCTAATGTGAATGTATTATAAGGTTTCTTACCGACATTGCCATGTATTCGTGGAGCCACACCGTGCGTCATTACATGCTGCCTGATTCGCTTAAGCTGATAATGTGTAACATTTTCTAAATATAGAAATGCTTCTAAACACACCTTCCTTCCTTGATAAACATAGCAGGCTCGTAGCCTCCTTCTAACTTTGTGCCTTGATGTTTCAGCTGGATTGGCTAAACTAGCCATGGTAATTCCCATCAAATACATGTCATGTTCACTTTTTGTAAGTTCAGCAATGTTAAGACGGTGACGATATACAGCCTCTGGGTTTAAGCCTCGATAACAATTGTCTTTACAGTCACATCCTCTTTTAAGTCTTTCTTTAACCTGAAAAAAATAAAAAAATTACATAAAATATCATATCTATACTAATATTATAAAAACAGAAACTATTTTCTTTTAAAACTCCCTGAATCTATCAACAACATTTTTATTTTGAGTTTTATAGACTATTTGTTATGGAAAATGATTAAAATATACTATCACACATGTGGAACAAAATGGGAAGGGTAAACTGTAGAGGCAGCTAGAGTTACAATATACTGTAATGAAAAAAATACTAGTTATACCTCACAAGTTTATAAAGGGTATATACAATAATAAATTCATTTATAAGAGCAATAATGATTATAAGTATTGTCGTTCAGTTGTACAAATCTGCACTTGCTTCAAATATCATTATCAAATCCTATTTAAAAGGTGAAGAATATGTAATTCTACAACAGTATAAGTATTATAATTTACTTTCTATTTTAAGCAACCCTTATATACATTATACATATTATGTACATATAAACTTATAAATTAGAAACTGGGTCTATTTAATATTGATAAGTGTTTTTATTATAAATTTAGTATTTGCAAATGATGTGCAGAATTGTAAACTTAAAAATTATTATTTTTAATCGCCTCTATGGTTTAGTGGTCCAGTGTCGGAGTTGACCTTACAAGGTCCCGGGTACGATTCATGGGTCGGGCAATTAAAAAATGGGTTATTCAGTTTTCTGATAAAAACAATGTTGCCCAGGATCACCATCAACCATCACCTTTAGATATTAAAAACATAATGGTGTACTGCTATCTGTATGGAGAGATGTAATGCAACATGCATAAGTTTACTGGCAACCTTACACTCCAAACTGATTACTGTAACAGTAGCACTGAAGCTATTGTGGCAGGAATGGGTAAGGTTGTGGTACCAAAAGCAGGTGAGACGTTGCAGAACTCTACTTCCTAGTATTCACAATGTTAGGGACACATTTGGCCAATTGTTCTCCTCTTATGGAAATGCCTGACAGTTAAGCGAATTTACTATACTTCAGAAGGGGCCCAGACAAACATGAGGAATTTTCCAGCACATTCGGATAATAACGAAAATTTCAAATTTTTATAGACTTGTTTAAGACATTTGTTTTTTAAATTTGTGAATGTACATAAATTATTTTTTAACCAAAATAAAGAACAATTAAGCATTTAATACACTTCAGAAAAAATGATGTATATTTATTATTTGTGAGCAGAATAGTACCCATCTAGATTTATTTGCAAACTTTTTGTTGTGTGTTTGGCTTTTGGAGTGTTATCAGGCAGTGACCAATGTACATTTTGAAGGAACTCTCACATTAGTTGATTTGGGTGCATCTAGCCAGCTTGGCCTTTTTATAGGTAAAAAACACTCAAACAAAAGGTAGGCAAAGATACAACCACGCTTAGCCGAAGATACTCTGTCCCACAATGTAATGGGTGGCAAGCCTATCGCCCACCGTGCACTTTATACAATCCTGGGCAACATAGTTTTTGTCAGAAAACTGAAAAATCACTTATTTTTATTGCCCTACCCGGGAATCGAACACTGGAATACAGAGGAGAAATCTTAATAAATCTGGCAGATATCTAAACTAACTGGGATTAAATTAAATCCCAGAAAGAGGTAGAAAAAAGCTACCACTATCTTTCTATATCTGCACTTTCTTTATCAGTTAATTAATTTAATTATTATTCAATTTTACTTTATTTTATTGAAAACTTTTCTTTTTTTCCCAATTTTTATTTATTACTAGCTGCAGCGTGCAGTCCACTGCATTATAATTTTTTTTGGTGAATTCCACGGGAACGACAAATTTTTTTGGGGGTAAAAAGTAGCCTATGTGCAATTCCAGGTCATCACCTACCTGTGTGCCAAATTTCACGTTAAGTCGTTTAGGTGTAATTGAGCAACAAACATCCATCCATCCAAGCTTTCGCTTTTATAATACTAGCTGCACCGTGCAGCCCACTGCATTATAAAGGTTTTTGGTAAATCCCATGGGAACGACTAATTTTTTCGGGATAAAAGTAGCCTATTTGCAATTCCAGGTCATCATCTACCTGTGTGCTAAATTTTTTCCAAATCCGTTCAATGGTTTAGATGTGATTGAGCAACAAACATCCATCCATCCAAACTTTCGCTTTTATAATACTAGCTGCACCGTGCAGCCCACTGCATTATAAAAGTTTTTGGTAAATCCCGTGGGAACGACTCATTTTAAGGGGATAAAAAGTAGCCTATGTGCTATTCCAGGCCATCATCTACCTGTGTGCCAAAATTCATACAAATCCGTTCAGTGGTTTTGGTGTGATTAAGCAACAAACAAAAATCCATCCATCCATCCATACATCCAAACTTTCGGATTTATAATATTAATATAGATAATTAAAACTTTACTCCCAATAGGCAAAGGTCTACTACTCTGTCTCTTTGTGTAAAAAAGAACTACTTTTGAAACACCTTACTGTTAAAAATAATGTTATGAACAAAGTCATGTAAAAGTAGAGCTCTTAAGTGCCAGTGCTCTTAAGTGGAGTATTTTCATTTAATAGATTTAATGGTAAGGTTTAACAGTAAATTTAATTAAAAAAATGTAGTCAGTACAGTATACTATAAACTGATGATAAGAGATTGTTGCCTTCAGACACCAAAGCTTAATATCTTTACACTGTACATTGCCAACAGTGTAGCAGGTATGTAATGTCACATGTGTATGTTTAAAGGGCAAACAGCTTGAAGAAATGCATAGTATGGGAAGGTCGTAAAACAATATTTTAATTTGCTACAAAATACCTATAGGTTTGGTTCTTTAGAACAATTATGTTACTATAATGTGCTTTTTGCTGTTAGCATTAACATGCTTTGACAGATGAGACAAAATGCTACAAATTTCTTTCTCTTAGACTATCTTGATGTTTGTTAAACAATACATTTCTTGAACTATAATGAAGCCAGCTGTTAACGCCCATGCCATAAAAATATCTATAATGAAGAAAGATTTAATTACCTGAGCTGGGTTATCCTCTAGTTTGTTATCAAGAACATCCTCATCACTGTCAGACTCTGCCATTTTTTTCTTTTTCTTTGCACCAGCTTTTTTCTCTACTTTGGGTTTAGTGTCCATTTCTATCTCGGTGGTCTCTACACTTGCATCAAATTCTATATATGTCCCTTGCATAGTCTGAATATTAGCCTCTCCGTTTTCTACTTGTATAGTATGACCTTGCCAAAGAACCTGAAATTATATAATACAATAATTACATATCTGCAAAAGAAATAAATACTAATAGTCAAATTATAGTTATTTTCTAGTTGCAAAGGCTATTTTTAAAAATATCTTTGAATGTAATTAAAAATATGATTCACATAATTTTGCCATTGTGAATGGGACTCTCATTGCTAGTGTTGCGTATTGCCATCAACCATGCATTTGCAACACAAAGCCGATATTGAAAAATCACATTTTACTTACTCATAATTTTAGCAAACTTATTTGAATTGAATTTCATATAAGTCAAGAATTTTATTGTCATAATAATCCCTATAAAGTCAAACATTACATTAGAATAGAATGGTTTTGTAAAGCAATATTGAAAATTTCTTTACAATCTTAACATAAAATAGGCTATAATAAATACCTGTTCTTGATGTCCATTGTAGTTGTGCTGTTGCATGTTTTGAGCATTGCCAAGCTCAAACACAGAGTGTTGGCCCATTACTGGTGTATGCCATTGGGCTCCTTCTCCATATTCCCCACCACCATTCTGGTCTGTTGGTATCGACACAATTATCGCATCTTTGCTGTCGACGCTCCGTCTATCCACCGACAAAAGCGAGTGGAGAACCTCGCTGGCTTCTTTCTCAGCTGGATTCACCACTTCCATCTTCTCGTAGGACATTTTTTTCGCCGACGCTACTCTACAACCGAACGTTTGTGTCAATCACATGTACCTACTTACATACGTGTATACGGTACGTACAATGGACATTGAGCGACATGGCACACCCGCCCCAACGACTCTATGAACCCAGAACCCTACAATAGTCACAAGAAAACCGCGATAACTTTTCAAATTCATGTAAATAAACATAACAAAAACCGTGCAATTATTAACCTTAATCACGTTTTTTAAGTTTCATTATCGCATAGCGGATCGAACTCTTGTGGAATATTGGGCCATATAGTCATACCACAGAAAGAATAAAACTTACCTTTTTTTCTTTATTTCCGGTACTAACAGCCGTAAAAATGTATTGCGTATGTAATAAAGCCTACGTTGTTTTATTTTTTACACCCCATTTTGATATTATAGTCATAATAAATGAGAAATGCACAAATTTTTCACAGAATTCACGGAAGCAATATGGCGATACACTTTCTGTGAATAAAATCGGAGGACGCCGTAGAACAAGAACACGTCGTTAGTACAGTGCGCCACCGCCCTATGGCTGCCGGCGCCACTATCGAAGTTTCTGTATTGACGCTCTATGCTCTAGAACGCCGCGCGAATTTTGAAACACGTTGCGACTGTTAAATTATGTGTTTCCATATTTATGTTTTTTAAAATACGTGATATATGCAGTTTATTTGAACAAAAAAATGTGTAAAGGTTATACTAAAAATAAATAAAAAAGAATCGTGAGATAAAAACTCACCTTTCATGGATGAACTCATCTTTTTATACACACAACGTAGTGATTGTATACTCTGATACACACCTGCCAGGTCTTTTTTATAATGTTTAACTATTTGTGATCAAGTAAGTGTGCATATTATATAATAAGTATTTTTTTAAGTAGAACAATTTGTATGGAAGGTCACGCACAACAAAGCAAGTGCACTACATTAAAATATGTAGTGCGTGTACGCTAGTATGTCTCAAATTTTGAGTTACAACTTACAAATTACAATTACTTTCCGTCATCCATGTCGGTACCTATCTCCAATTCGGATCAAATACAGTGCGTAACCACTCTAATTCTTTCTAACGGCCGACGCAAAAACAAGGGATGTTCTGAGTTTAACGTATGTACCTAATATACCTACCTATATCTGTGTCTGTCTGAGGCATTGTAGCTTCCAAACGGATGATCCGATTTGGTTTCGATTTTTAAATAGCAAACCTTGCGTGTTGAGACGGTTATTAACTATGATTCAATATACCTAATCTATTCAGTAGTATAACTTCTTTTCAACTTGATAAAAAGAATGAAAAAACTTGTAAGCACAGGCCTGATCGACACGAAACATGGTTGACTTGACCTGATTTGCAGGATCCACATTCAAAGATCATCAGCTATTTTCATGTTTTACTCTCCAAATGATGCACATGACGCAGGAAGGTGGTCTGATGACCAAGGAATGTGACGTTTTTTTTTTTTTTAATTTTTGATTTAGAGTTATTAGCTTAACATATCTATCAATAAGAAGATACTTACTTAGACATGCAATCCGTTAAACAATAATCGGTTATTAATCGATTATCGGTCCATTTTGAAAAACGATAAATATCGAAAATCTATGAAAAGATCACACTTATAACCTTTAACTCATACGCATTTTACACAATGACGTCTATGACAGACGTCATAGACGTACCTACCAATCCGAATTTAGCTTAGAATAAGAATTAGGGAATTTAGTCATTTCCGAACGATACAATACAATCTACACTTATAGAGTCATAGACGAACAAAACAATATTTTTTTTGTTTGACTATTCCTGTTAGTGCTTTTCACTATCGTGTTTTTTCATATAATAAAATAGCAAATAAGTAGACGGCTTTCCTAATGGAAAGAGACAAGCATCGCCTATAGACACCATAGATGTTAATGGTGCGTCGCAATCTGTGTGGCTAGGTGTAAATGCCACATGCATAAGTTTATTGGCTACCTTACCCTCTAAACCAGAGTAGGAATAGAAAAGATAAGGCAATAGTACCAGACCCGGGCGAGACGATACAGAACTCTATGACCTATTACCTAGAAAAAACCTTTTTCGTCTTGGAGGCAAGTAAGGAAGGCAAGTGTGTCCGGTAAACTTATGCATTTGGCATTACATCTCGCCGAATTTATGGTAACGCCCAATTAAAAACTTTGGTGTCTATAGGTGATGGTTGTAGCCAGATGGTCCTGAGAGAAAAGTACCTACAATCGGTTTATCTGTATATAAATATTATAAATTCGAAAGTTTGGATGTTTGGATGTATGGGTGGATGGATGGATGTTGCTCAATCACGCAAAAACTAATGAACAGATTTGGATGAAATTTGGCACACAGGTAGAGATGATGGCCTGGAATAGTACATAGGCTACTCTTTGTCCAAGAAAAATGAATAGTTCCCGCGGGATTCACCAAAAACTTTTATAATGCAGCGGGTTGCACGGTGCAGCTAGTATAATATTTATATCTTCTGACTTCTAGTATTAAGTAATAAGATAAATCTTCTAGTTTGCTATCTTGTGATATAAACTATATTTAAATTGCAATTTCTGTTTCTTAGTATAGTCCTTTTTTCGATAGTTAACTTAGTATTTAAGGTTACTATTGAAATGTTTCTATTTCGTGGTTGTTGTAAAGGTTTTGCTGGAGGGTTGCGGTCATGATAGCCCGCGGCGACCGCAGTTCGGCTTTGAGGAGGTCTGATATGTAATACACCTTACAAATGTGTACCTTTTTATGATAATGATTTGAAGATTTGCTTAGACTCATTAAGACCTAAAATAAAGAATTTTATTTCCAAATACGATTTTAAGAAAATGTAACATACCTAAGTGACGGCATAGCAGACTTTCTAAATTAGGTAGCACTTTATAATAAATCCCATAAGAATCATTAAAATGAACAAGCACTATATTTTTTATATGTTGAGAAGCGACAACTGAGTCGAAAAAAGCTTACCTATTTACTGTTTTGCTTTAAAAATGTTTAGGCATCTTATTCGAGCGGTATCGGCTATCGATTATCGATACCTATTTCCCTATTTCACAAAAGTTTTCGCGGTCTCATTAATTACGACTATCTACTACTCTTAATTTTAATTTTAAACAACAGGTTATTACTTATTACTCGTAGTTCAGCAAATACTATTTGCATAAACTTACTATTCGTAATTTAAAATAATATTATTCATAAAAAATCGTAATTTTTGCGTTAATTAATGCTTGTCACTGTCGTATTCCGATTTGAAGGGTAAGGGAGCCCATAAACTTACGCATGTGGCATTACCAACCGCCACACGGATAGCAATCCGCCATTAACGTCTTTGCTCATCCATTCTATAGAATTAGAATTATTTATTAATCAGTATATTATAAATATGTACAGTTCATTTTTAAATTACTTATCCTAGTTCCACATATTCTACCGATCCCGGCATAGAAATATATTAATTTTTAAGAGTAATCTTAATCTAAAAAAAATGAATGCTTTTTTTCCAAATTCAATACACAAAAAAATATTCTAACTACATATACAAATTCATTATTCTTATACTTAGGCAATTATAGGCAATAAGTGTCTTTCTACCATGAGAGCTATCTGGTTGTTTAATAGCCTTTGATATAAAAAACAAACATACACAGTAAAAGACCAAGTGAGACAAAAATATTGTACTAGGTTAAGTTCGATCTACATATATTGTATTGAAAATATGTTGTGTCGGTGGCAATTTTTCTGTTTTCTTTGCAGTTTTTTGGTTCGCCTGTTGGCATTGTTGCTTTTTGTTTACCTAAACAGCCGATATTTGTTTAGCAAAATGTTTATAGTTTTAATAACATAAATGCGAAAATTTATCTGTTCGTCACTTTGTTTGTCTGCCTGTTAGGTACTCTTTCAAGGCTATACCGCTAAACTAATTTTATTTTATTTTATTTTTATTTAAACACTTTATTGCACAAAATGGTACAAAGGCGTAACTTAATGCTATTAAGCATTTTCTGACAGTTTAC
>DWBA01000679.1:0-12384 GCA_018236825.1 Apodemia zela
GGAATAGGTAAGGCGGTGGTACCAGACCCGGGCGAGACAATGCTGAACTCTACCACCTAGTAGCCGCGATGGTAGTGACTAACATGGCCAATTGGTCGCCTTTTACGACATGCCTGGTAGAACGGCAGTTGAATTATTCTTCAAAGGAGCCCGAACCAATCTGCTTGATTGCTATCCTATAATACAAGTATGTTTTCTGCAAAATCAAATATGAACCTATGTATAACGTATATTTGCTCTCAAATCTAACCGATTAAACGTTTCCAACAGGGCAATTATCGTGACAATCTTAATATTAGCATACTATTCAAATGTCTCTTCCATTTTAGTCGGCGATCGCCAGCGTAACTAGTTCCTGCCGGCGGAATGCACACTTTTGTTGCATTCCGCAATAGTCCCGTTAAATTTGAATTTGTTTATAGTGCACGGGGATGTGTGCGTGTGTGGATGTACGCGGTATGCGCATGCGCGTTGTCGTAGACTGATGGATGACAGGTGACGTCGGCGCCACAAAGAGCCAGGGCTGCAAAGCCTTACGAAATATATAAAACATCTCAAATGCTCAACCACCGGAACTCAGAACGGCATTTATGGAAAATGATTAAAACAATACTCATGTTTTAACATCATCCATACAAAGCAACATAATTAAATTAGCTACCTGATGGCAATTTTGTTATTTTTAATGTGCTGACAATTACCGAATTTAGTGTAACTAACTAGCGATCTTGCCTATGGCCGAAATTTGACCATAGACTAAACAATTAAATCTCTTTTAGGTTTGACATGTGTGTATTATATTATCATGTATTTCAAATGAATGTAGTGTGTTTGTTTCTTTTTATAAATATAATGTATTTCTAATGCATTTTATTTAAAAATATTGGGTATCTGCAAGAGGCCTGCGTAATGTGAACTTTAACTGTGCCAAAATTCATTCTCTACCGTCCGCGCAATTGTCTTAAAAATGGGTCCAAAGTTTTTCCTTTGCGTATTAATATTATATAGTTGTTATTTTCCCATAGCAGGCCCTTATGAAAAACATTTAAGTACCTACTTCTTTGGTGTCTACAGGCTACGATTTTTTTACTCTTACTGTCATCACAAGACCTGTGGATGTGTAAAATTTTGTAATCTTATTATGGAGCATGGTAATAAAAAACCGGTCAAGTGCGAAGTGGACTCACATTCCGAGGGTTCCGTACAAATTTGTAGGTAATCTTAGTTATACATCATATCTTTTGATCGCGTTTTTTTGTGATGTAACTAAAAAGTTGTGGTTTTTTGGATTTTTTCCTTTTTGTGTGCTGTAAAACATTGCTTCTTGCCATACTTATTTACATATTGACATGTATTTACATGTTAACACGTAAAGATCCTGAGGATGCTTGTGTAAGCGAAACCGGCTGGAAAAAGGGTCTTGACACAGATAGATGGACAACGAAGTGATCTTATAAGGGTTCCGTGTTTTCCTTTTGAGGAACGGAACCCTCAACTGGTAAAATATAATAAATAAATATTAAAATAACTAGCCTTCTATGTTTTAGCAGTAGAACTTGTGGGAGCAGTTAAAAATGAGACGTTCAACTCATTTCGTCTCTTCGCGAATTAATTCACTTCACTTTAACTTCATTTTAACGTATAAGATTCTTTTCAAACAGGAATTTCACTGCAATAAATTCAATGTTTAAGAAAATAAATAAATACAATTTTACAGAAAAAATCTCAGCTCTTCTCCACTGAATAAGTACCTTATTAAGGGTAATATGGGTATGCTTAATAATTGCTGAATAAGTACCTTATTAAGGGTAAGGGTTGTACCTTGAATAAACAATAAGCTTGAAGATTCATAAAAAAAAACTAAAACAACTGTGAATTACTTAGAAAATTAGAAGATTGCTCCTTATTCCTCAATTTTTATATGTAACAAAAGAAATTGGGGAGTTTTATTTAGATAAAGTAATACGTAAAAAAATGAATTTAATCAATCAACTCAATCTGTAAACCTGTTAACCCTGCAGGCCATCCTTGTAACTTCTCGGTAAATTAAGGTAAGTATTTTAAGCTAAAAGGAACAAAAATTGTAAAAATTATAGTAGGTACCTCTTTGAATTTTTGAAAAGCTGTATTTTTTCAAAATAATGATCGATTTTGATCTTTCGAATGAAATTCAACGCAATTATTTAGTTCTAAAATGTTTTATTCGCTATAAAATCATCAGGTTGAAAAATGTCTAAGATATGTCAAAAAACTTTTTTTTTTCAATACTTTTTGCCATTGATAAATCCCGAACAAATCAGCCGATTTTGATTCAATTGACGGTATTTGACGTAGTTTTTTAAGTAAAGCAGCAGGGCTACTCTTAAAAACCGATTTGAGTTGTAATTAATAATTAAGCTTCTAAAAAGGCATAATAAAGAAACAGCATGGAAATATTAATTTCTTATATAATAAAATAGAGCAACACCTAATAACATGATTGTTATAGTATCAAAAATATAAACAAGAAATAATCACAATAGTGAATTAGATTTAACGTTTCAGTAAACCTACTGCCTACGTTTTTGCATTTAACTCTTTTTCAACCCTTTTGTCTTTCTTATTTAAATGTAACGGTATATATATTTTTTTAATTCGTTCAAATATACTCGTAGTAGTATAAAAGTCAAAATGTGTACCTACCCTGAAATCGCTGCTCATTAGGCATTCGTAGATTGTGATGCGGTATGCGAGGCGCGGCCCGTACTCCGCACAGATAAACTGCGGGCAGAATGTGCCGGTTTATCGACGCCTTTACATATCAATGAGCTCCCACTGGTAAGGTTGCTTTAAAAAGAAATAAGGGCAATCATTTCATCAGCAAGGACAGAGCTACAAGGAAGAGAAGTACACACCACTCAATTTTTAATGTGTTGTAAATGCAAACTCAAAACAATATTCCGGCTTGGGGGGCAAGGTATCAGACTAATTGTTTTCTATATCATAGGAGACCAAATATCACTTTGATATGGAAGTTAACGGTGCCACGCATGTGGCGTGTAATGCAATATGTTTTACTGGCTGCCTTATCATCTATACCAAAATGCAACAGTAATAAGTACCGATGCTATCGCGGAAAGAAAATATAAAGAGGTAGTACCAAATCCGGGTCAAACGTTTCTCACTCACTCACAAGAACTCACCCACCTATAGTCACGTTGTTTGTGGCACATTTGGCCAATCATTCTCCCGTGTTGGTTCGGACTCCTTTGAAGAATAGACCAACTGCCATTCTGCCAGGCAGGTCGTAAAATTGGCTATGTGAGTCACTACCATCGTGGCTACTAGGCTACTAATAAAACCAAAAGTTTCCCAATATTATTACTACTGGGTGGTAGAGTCAGATGGTTCTGAACCTGGCTAATACATCGCTTGTGGTCCATCTCACCTATTCCTACCGCCACATTAACAGTGCTTGTAGCTGTCGTATTCCAGCTTGGAGGGTTGGATAGTATTATAGTATGCACCAGTCACATCTTGAGGCGGTGATTGTACGTTAGCTCATTCATTCATTCATTCATACAATCATTCACACTCCAGATAACTCAGCTGCTTACTTACTATTAGCCTTCATATAAAACACAAACATAACATACACACTTTACAAGCCTGTTATATAGAAGACTGCACCAGTTTAAAGTAGAGCCCACGAGGTAGAGTTCTACAACGTTCGTTTCGGTACCACCGCCTTACCTATTCCTGCCGCAATAGCGTCTGTGCTTGTCACTGTCGTGTTCCGGTTTGGAGAGTAAGACAGCCGGTAGACATAATATGTCAATACCGCCCCGCCAAACGGATAGCAACGCACCATTAATATTGGTAACTATAGACGATGGTCGTCTATTTTCATCAGGAAAGCCATCTTTTGAATTTGCTATCTTATGATATAAAAAACCATTTGCTAATTAACCAGTGGCTCGGTGATCGCACAAAGGCGCACCGCTACCATTAACTACTTAGCACCTAATAATTCTTGAACTTTACGGAGGCAAATTTATCTGATTCGTAATACAATTACACGATTGTATTTCAATAGAGCACTCAAGCTATGTTCTCTGGCGGACGCGTGGCCACTGGTTGGAACACATTTTAAGCCCATGTTTTATGTCTTTTCATGTTTTATATGAATTATGGTTGTAAAAACGTTTTATAATAGCATTCGGCTCTCCGGCTACCTAAGTACTAATGTCTACAGACTGTTAACTGTATTATTTTCACGGATGAAATTTTCTACTCAACATGACGTGGCCGCGTTACTTTTTTCATATTTTGCAATATATTAATTACCTTATATAATAATTACCTTATATTAATTTGAATATTGCTATTTCATGTTTAATGTTTTGAAATATTTATTTTGAATTATTATAAATTATAATCTCACCTACTTTTAAAATAAAATATGAGTATACTTCAAAAACGGCCAAGCAAGTGTCTAACCACGCGCAATATAGAATTCCGTAGTTGCCCATCACAATAACGTGGACTAAAATTTTTTCATTATTTTATACTATGAGCATTTAACCTTGTAATGAAAAAAAAATGACGGATGGTACCTATCCGTTAATGATTAACATTAACTGTACTAGTAATAAATAAATAAATAAAAAATAAAAAAGCCTTTTATTTCACACCTTTACAATAATATGTTAGTGATTGGTAACTCTTAATAATTAATCAATATTTCATGTACTAGTACATAGAAATAAATACTGTAACAAATGTGTATTAAACACATCCAAACCCAGAAACACAAACATCTATGCTCATCACACAAATGCTTGTCCCTGTCGAACCCGAGCCCCATTGATTGCGTAATCAGGGTCGCGAACCACTCGACCATCGGGTCGGGCAATTCCAACCAAATAATAATATAATTAGATTACATAGAGAAATAATTAGTAGTGAATTGTTTCCATTGGCATCGTTTTGTAAGACACAGTTGCTTGGCTCAGTAAATGAAGATTCAAATAAAATGTATTAACACTTACTAAATTAAATGCTATAGAAAATATAATAGGTAATGTCATGGAAATACGGGTTACCACGAAGCCATTTTTCCAATATATATCGCTCCAACAAATTTCCAGTTTTTTGCGGGCGCAGGAAAATAGCCCGCCAGTGGATTTGACGTCGTCGAGGGATCCGGGAGGCGTCGGAAAAAATTGATGCGACTTATCTCCGGGCCCGCGTCGTAGCCGGCGATAAGCGCGGGAAATGTATTATGGATGGCCGCGCCGACTTACCGGGAGGTGCTTAACATTTTATGTCTGTGTTAAGGACACCAGGATTCTGGTAGTTTCATAATAGGACTGTTTTTTAAATAAGACTTATATTAAAATTAAAACAGCAAGAAATTATTTATATGACGTCACAGTCGCAAGTTACTGACCCTACAACGACAGTGGCAGACACTTTCTCTACCCTGTCGTAAACCAAAACAACTGCTTTTCTGTTCGGCCGTTTGTAAAAGAGAAACAATAGTGATCACGAGTCGTGACTCAAGGTAGTACAAGTTAGGCCTATTGATATGGTTCTGTAACGTGTCACTCGGATTTGGGAACATTGTCTGTTTCCTGCCGCAACAGCATCAGTGTTTGTTACTGTCGTGTTCTGGTTTGTAAAATATTAGCTAGTAAATCTATGCATGTGACATTAGGGTGGGTGCCACCCTGCCATACGGGTGGCAACGCTAGTACTATACCGCTACGCTAATACGCTAATACCTACTTTACATTTTAGATTTACATTTTTAAATTTTAGATATCTGTGGGGGATATACCTACGTAAGGCGGTAGAACGATGTCATGGTGACGTTAAAGAACTCTACCGCCCAGTAGTCATATTGACATGAACCGTTTAACATGTACTTGCTATGTACAAGCTGCAGACATAAAACTGAACACTATTCTACATAAAGGACTCGGCAATCAAACTTAAAATTCTAGGGAAAAAATAATAGTTAGAATTAGTTCCTTACTTAAAGAAAATTAAATAACTCATAAGTTATTTTTAGTCAGTCTCACTTTATCTGTGGCATGGCAAAACTATCGAATATAAACATAATCCGAGGACAGCGACACACCGGAGATGATCAAGAAACATGAAATATAATTATTATTCAACACGAAATTTACGATACGCATGTAACAAGGACATATTTGTGATTCAATTTCTTACGAAAATGGAGGGTGCTGGAAAAAACTTCCGAAAGTCGAGTAAAAAAGGCGCGCTCCCAGCGGACGGCGCAAAAACATCTTACATCGGCCGTCATGTATATTGTATGAGCTGCTGTTTGGGAGCGGCTGGCCACCGGCTACTGCGGCCAGCGCTGCTGCTTGCCAATGCAAACCTCTTAATTACTGAGCGTTGATTACATTATACATAGATCACACCATACAAAATGTAATATCAAGTATTTTAATTAACACATTTTTAGGGTTCCGTAGTCTATAAGGAACAGTTCTAGTTTCGCCATGTCCGTCCGTCCATCCATTCGTCCACATCTAGCTCAGAGATCCTTAGTACTAAAATGCTGTAATTTGGCATAAAAATACATACGTCTAGTTACGCAAACAAAGTAGTCAAATAAAATGTTGAAACAAAAAAAAATTGAGTATTTAGACAAAAGTGAGGATGACTTTTTTTCTCGCTTATCCCATCATGTAGGGTGTCGTCGCATAGGTCTTCGAAAATATATTTAGGTTCGTAAAAACGATTTTCCAATTATTTTTCAATCCGTTTGTGACATATTAAGCTTTAAAGTGCCGAATTTTGGTACAGTCAAGCCTCCCTTTGCAGCTAAATAGTTTCCTGATGTGTGAAAAAATTCACGGTAGTAGTATAAATAACCAAGGTAAAAGGAATACTATTACAGCTAAGTCATGTTACTACATGTCATAGTCAATAAACTTACTTACTTACTAATCCGTCATTGACGTTGAAAATATTAAACGTTCATAAAAATCTGTAGCTCAAAGGCTTTGTTGAACTGTTTCATTTGATTTTTTTTATTTTGTAAGATAGCAAACGAGCAGAAAGTACTTCTCGTAGAAAGAAATAATTATCGCCAAATATGTAAATGGTGCGTTGCTATCCGTTTGACGGGTTGGAATGCATACATTTACGGGCTACCTTACCCTCTAAACCGGAATACTATTATATATTGACGATCGCCGATGGTACAGTAACCTGGTCGACATTTTACAGAACTCTCCTACCTAATTAGTTTTCACGATATTAGTAACACGTACTTATCAGCATTCTCTCGCCGTATTATCCTTTTTATGGGATGCCCAGCAGAAGGGCAGTTAATCTATTCTTCGAAAAGAGGACGCGTATCAACACGGGGCGACGACGATTTGTGATAATAAGTTTTAGTTTAAATAAATCTTTATGGACAAATAACCAGCGTTATTTGCATAAAAAGGTTTTATTGATATGAAAGTGTATTGTGTTATCCGAACCGTTAGCCCCCGCTAGTCACCGCTTGGAAATTAATCACAACACCGCTTTTGGGGAAGTTCCATACAGTGACTCTATGGTAATGGATTTGATTGATTACAATATAAATGCTGAATTGCTGACTAATCTACATTTGTAATAGCGAATTCGATCACTAGTTATTTAACTACAAATACGATAGTCGCCTTGCAGAATAGACTGGGTGAACTGAAAATCCAAAACAGTACTGATTCATCACGAGCTATGATTGGCTAAACATGTCACTGGGTATGTACTACCGCAACAGCTCGCCCGGGTATTGGTACCATCGCCTTACCTATTCCTCCCACAATAGCGTCAATGCTTGTCATTGTCGTGTTCCGGTTTGGAGGGTAAGGTAGCCTGTAGATTTATGCATGGCATATTGCCATCCCGCCACACGGATAACAACGCACCATTAACATATTTAGTGTCTATTGGCGGTGGTTTCCATTTCCATCAGGAGAGCCATCTGCTTGTTTGCAATCTTATGATAAAAAAATACCAATGCCTTTTTATTATTAAATGTGATTATATACAATTCGTATATTATGCAATATGCTAATTAAAATGTAGTTATAAAAAGGACAAAGCTGATTTACTTATGCTGAATCTTCTCGTTGTTGGTGTGTTTCCATTAGCAACTTAAACAAAAGGTGACTTTTTAAAATGCTAGAACAGGTTCATTTGAATAAAAAATATCATTCAAATAACTAAATGATCCTATCTTCAATCCGGTAATGTTTGTGTTTTTCTAACAAATTATACACAAGCAGTAAAACGTATCAAGAACACGCAGAAATCCATATCTAATAATGTACACAAGGGTTAATGCGTGATACATAAGTTTATGGGTGGAAAGTAGGGACGTAATCCATCACTTACCGAAGAAGCTTCGGCGGCATATTAACGCATCTATAACCCTTTGTTTGTCCACTGGATACCCATCAACATCAATCATTTCCCCACTAACAGCAAACGTCACAACTTACGGACAAAACTTAGAACAGCTAACTTTAATGGTGTAAATAAGTCATCCATTGTAGGATGAGGTAAAGAACCTCTGAACCTGCTAATTTTATTAATGAGGAGACAGTCGTTAAAATCTAAAGATTATTTTGTTGTTTAATATTAACGCTAATATTCAATGTTTTCACAGTTTAGAAGAAGCTCTCGTAGTGTAGTACGTTTGCGTGATTATTGATAATTGCAGTCAAGTTCAGTTAAGCCGATTCTGTGATGAGTGACCATTCTAGGGAAAAATCAAGCGCTTCTTTCATCAGAGGACATACCTAGGTTGTGTACTTAACGATAAATTAGAGGCTAATGTCGCAATGGAAAGGAGTAGCTGAGAGTAGAGCCCCGCTTGCTAGAGGTAGACGATAAGATTTTTATTATTGAAAGCACGAAATCACTTCATACTCATTGAAACGCAGTAAAACTGCAACAGCCGACTCCCCCGTAAAAACACTGAAATATTTGGTTTTAGTAATAGGTGTAACTTTATTAAAGCTGAGGAAGACCGTTAGCAGTCTCCATTAGACAAACGGTGTGTGTTGTGCCAGCGGTCACTTGGGTGTTGCGTCATTATAACTCACCATTTTACAGCATTTTTAAGACGCACTTAGCAAAAAGTAGATGGCAATGTAGATGCGCCCATGAAAGTACAATAAAACATTTAAGTGCGTCACGCCTCGCGAGCGTTCCGTCGTAATAACCGCGGACAATATCTCCCTTACGATTTATAATATATCTCTTTTATTACCATAGGGTGAGCGGAACGAGCCGGTACTCAATAATGCAAGTACATTTTATAATTCGCTGCAAAGGCATGCACGCAGCCCTGCGACTGGCCAGACCGAATATATCGTAAACTATTTATTGCGTCTTGGCACGCTCGCAGCGATTGATTGGACTATTAAAATGATATTAAATTAACACGATTTCTATTACTCGTCGGTTCAGCGAAATTTCGTTTCTTTTTGTAAATATACAGATGAAAAAGCTATTTGTTTCAATGAAATTGTCGTGACAATCCTGTGAAGATCTGGAATTATTTCTTGATAAAAAGAAAACAAAAATAAAATTAATTAGAGAAAAACATTTCTTCACGCCTACAAAACTTTAAATGTCGTAATGCAAAAATACTCTTAGCGTTAATTATGACTACACAATTGATGTCATTTAATTACTCCTAGTAAGAGAATTTGAATTGTATTTATTAGTTAGTATTTATTGCACTTTCATACCGTTCATCCAATTGTTTATTTATTTAGTCATTTGAAAACCAACAGCGCATATTACATTGTAAAACTTATTATAACATACAAATAAAATTACAGATTACAGGCCAATTACAGGTTTTCTAAGTATAAAAATTTGTCAACTTTTAGAACTTGTACAAATAGACAGAAAGATATAACTATCGCCTATATATGTATTTACACACCAAACCGGAACCTGACAGTGACATTCAACAACATTATTACATACGGCAGGAATCGGTAAAGCGGTGGTACCAAATTAACTCTAAGCTCTATAGTAACTGTATTTAGACGAGCATTTTTGTGGCAGCAACGTGCCAGGTGCCTGCTAGTATTTCATAACATATTAGGTAAAAAAAGTTATTCGGCATAATAAACACTTTTCATTCACTTTTAACTTGACATAGTAAACAGTGGTGACCAAACCCGGGCGTGACGTTACTGAACTCTACCACCCAATAGTCGCGATGTTAGTGTGGTGTTAGTTGATGATAGTGAGATGTTAGTGAGGTTAGGTTAATCATTCGCCTGCGAACTGCCTAGTAGAATGGCAGATGGAATCAACATAAACATAATAATTAATAAAACAACTAAAACATTACATACATACATAAACATAAGTGAAACAGGGAAGAGACAGCTCCTTATTATCTTTCCGTTATAAAAATATTTAACTGTTATCAATTAGGTAAAAGTTAGATATAAATTAATTGTTATACATCCAAGGACAACACGGAGAGAACGGCATTAACAGCTGATAATATTCGGTTTTCTTTCTATAATGTTATAACTTTTTTTTATTCTGTGAATAACGTAAATAGTGCCAACAAATATCCCAATATAAATGAGAAGGAAGTAGACAACGCCCCCTGTAACGCGTTTCGTATTTCACAAAATGACCGGAGTCGCTACAAATCGTTTATTACCTCTCAGGATGTAGTCGTAATAGTAAAATGATCTTAATATCGCATAAAACCTTTCATTTTAGTCGCCATTTGTAATAAAATATACAGCAAATCTTGTAACACCACCACAGGTGTGTCTCTTCGCGTAAAAACTTAATAGCGGCTAACTAATACGTTAACTAATCCATTTAGCCGCTAAATTGACATTTCCGCTTTTTTATTTACACGTAGACGGGGTGTAGACGACGGAATGTCATTTTCAAATGACCACCTGTCATAGATTGCGGTAACTGCATTATGTGAGACCGCGCACATGTGCGACTTTAGAACTCAATTATTGTGGGTGGGTTCAGTTGAAATCGCGCCCTATCCCCCTGTTGTTATAAGAATACTTACTCTGTGCACCCTCGTGAGAGGTTTTGCTAGACAACATTTAAAATAGGTAAAGAGCTGAAAATAAAAATGAGATACTTAGATAAAAAAATCATGTTTTAAAATGGTTGATTTGGTTTCAGCTTAGATCATGGGCTCATCCCAAAGCCCTGAGCACGTAAAGCTGTCGGTACTATTAAAATATATACCCATGACAAATTACAGTCTTCCATTGCCCTTTAAAACTCTTTCAGTACCTATTTAGAATCTTTAAATTCAGGGCTTAACTCATTCGTTACTTGGGAATCACTAGATCGATATAAACATTTGTTTTTTTGTTCCTTACGTAACTGTCAGTTTATTTTGGGTCATTTTTTAAAATCTACCATTAAATATGTAAATTATGGAGAGCGAAATCGCAGTCACATACTAAATATTAAGATAATTTTAAAGCTATCGCAAAAACTATTTATACTTATTTTTTATCAGAGCTCTTGGTGCATAATTGAGCTCTACAACAACAAAGTCACTCAAATTGCGCCAGCTCCCAGGATTAGGGGTGATGCGAAAATTTTAAATAAATCCCCAGCGAATGGCAACATTTTGGATAATGGCGTGACGCTTTTTACATTATTGTGTCGAGTTTAGATTGTACAATGTACATTCGCTATTCAGACTTTTATTGCGCGAGGGTGGGTGGGAATTTAGAATTGAACGTTCAAATAGTGGATTTAAATGTAATATTCAAAAGTTATAATATAGTCACATATTATGCCACACATAGCTATTGCAAATACGAAAGTGGTCGGTTCTGCGACATATCACCGTCTTACCTTCAATACTCTCAAACGTACAGTAGCCCGTAAATTCGCGCGTTTCAGGTGAGCTTACTGGTTGTTAACTTTTTAATTATCTTACGCTACTAGAGTTCGATTTAGTCTATAAACTAATGGATATTTGGGGCATTTTCAATTGGAAGAAATGCTAGTTCTGAACATTTTTGTCTTTAGCCCTAAAATATTGCCTCTAATGGATGCCGGTGTACAAAGCAATGTCTATAGTACGAGGCTAGTCACCACCACCAGCAGTGACGAGTGAGTGATGAGTGAGTGATGTATGCGTTGAAATGTTTTTATTTACTATAAAGAAAGTGTATGGGCTTTGTTTTAAAACCATGTTACTATTAATTGTTTTATAATTGTATAAATGTTTATATCCAATATTGTAAACGAAACAGAATTGAGCCTTACCCCGTGTTGGTTCGGGCTCCATTGAAGAATAGGCCAACTGCCGTTCTGCCAGGCATGTCGTAAGAGGCGATT
>DWBA01000680.1:0-12383 GCA_018236825.1 Apodemia zela
TTTGGTCTTGTTGCATAATTAATAGTAATGTGAGATGTATGTCATAGAAATGAGCATACAGTTAAATACCGTCAGGTACCACAGCTCTTCAAATAACCGAAAAATGTCATGGTTCGGGTAAATCATGGGTATATAAATTTACGTTGGCAACCCCACGCAATTGGCGTACTTTGTTTCTATCCCTTACGGGCATACGCGTATGTCAAATCTACTTAATTCTTAATCTGAGTATAATACTTACTTGTCTATACTTCATACCTTGTTCTTCTTCTTGATGTTGCGAATGGCAATTATCAGTGAATTCTGCCAGTGTCTAATACTCCCTTAGATTAAGAATTCAATTCATACTTCGTCCAAGAATACTCCATACCAATGACGCGTCTCACCAATTGACATTGACACTTGCTGCCAATGAGCAGTCAATGTTGCCAATTCTTATAATATCTCATAACTAAAAAGCTAGCACTAAATAATAAGCTAACGCAAAGTTGTACTAGTTGTTATATTTTTACAATGTGATAAATGTTTACCATTAATTTTTTTTAAAAGGCTTGTACAAGGTTTTTAAAAATATTTCTATTAATTTACTTATCAGTTAATGAGACAGATTTCTGTCACATAACAATAGATATGTTTCGTCAACTGAAAAAAACACTTCTGCAATCAGAAGTTACTTAACCAATAATTATAGTTAAATCCACTTTCTCACGATTTGCGTGCTTTCAAGTGTTAGTAATTTGGACAGCGGTGTGATGGACATCGTTTACGGGACAAACATATACGAAATACGATAACAGCCACAGAACAACAGAAATTCGCGAGTAATATCTGAAAGAAAAAGTTGCCTGTTTTGACTTCTTGAATACGGATATTTTTTAAGAAATAACCTAGAATCCAATACAGCTCGCTATATGAAAGTTTAAGTACTTTTTCGAAATGACAACTAATTTACGGTTAGCCTAGGTAATGAATTGCAATGCAATAGTGTCATCAGACCAATGGCGAGCAAAGTTCTTCGCCAGAATTAGTAACAGAACTGCATAATGCTTTGTTTATATCACTTAAGACATTTTAGCTGATGCACATACTAGTTTTATTCCGATATTTAGTAAAAAAACTTTCAATATTACCCGTCCGAACCGTCAGAGATTTGGTGCCTGTGCATTGAGTCGGTAAAATAAAAATAAAAAATTTGTTAAAATATTATGTATAATATTTTAACAAATTTTTATAAAATATTATTATGTAGGATTTCATAATTTAGAATCGATGTGCAATATTTTTTTTTTTTAAAAAGGACCAAACGAGCAAGAGGCTCACCTGATGGTAAGTGATTACTACCACCCTTCAAGTGTTGACACCCGAAATGCCAGAGATGTTGCAGCTGTTTTTTTTAAAGATCTGAAAGTGGAGTGATCTAGACTGTAAGTAGTATGTGTTGGGGATTTACTAAAATTCATAAGCATAATATTATTACATTAATGTACCTTAGGATTTGATTCAAGGATGATTACTAATAATGGTAAATTATTTAACATTTATTTCACTAACAAAATTATTTAAGCATTTAATGTAATGAATGATAAATACATATTAATATTTCTTATTTTTATTGAGTCTAGCTTAAAGCTAGCTTTTAAGTTTCAGGCTATATTATATTATTATAACTGGCAGCACTGGTTTAGTCACGTGATCAGCAGTCGAGGTTTTGCAAACGGTGAGTGGAGTGCCTTGTCATCAATTATTTGAGTTTTTGGATGATTTTCTTTGGAATTCGTATTCGAAGTGAGTAAATTACCTGAACTTTTTAAACAAAGCATGATTTTGGTTTTCGTGGTGTTTCTATTGTGTTTGTGAGATGTGTTCTTATATGATGAAATTGTACCTTGTTCCGTGACTAGTGTGATATGACGCCATTTTCTTCGTGAATGCCAATTAACGAAGTTCTTCGATTTTGTCTTTGTTTCTCTCTTTAAAACGAAGTAAAGATGTCCATGGAGCAAGAAACTAAAATGTAATACCTTTATTTGTTTAACAACTATAATTGTTCTTATATATTTCATTAGTTACTGCTAGTACGCATCACATTTTGTTACACCACCTTCAAGTTTTTTTATGCATATTGTATTATCTTTTTGCTGCTTTAAAATTTTTGCATGAGCTCAGATAATTTTATAAAGAATATTCAAACGAATTGCGTTATCCGTCTGGTTTGATTGAAGACGACATTTAATTTGTTATTGTCACTTGATGACCTTTCGTTTCGTTATCCATTTAATAAATTTACACGTTTTTACATTATTCACTTAGTGAAAAGTGAACAGTCATTGCTTTCTTTGTGTATTTCAGTATATATGGAAAAATATACATGGAGGTTTTGTTTGATGTGCTCATAAGTTTTATCGTCATAAAGTCAACAGTAATTTGTTCTTTCACAAAGGGCAAACATGAATGAAACAATATGCAGTAAATAACGTGATCAAAGTCATAGTCATTGTAGCAAATAAACTGGTTGTTTTGTATTAACTAAAACTATTTATTATTATTGTGTTGCTTGATTAGTTGTGAAAATTACTGGAAGGGAAAAGAAACTGGCTTTTCGTCTGGCTAGTTAAAAGCTAGTCTTGAAGAATCTGTATATAACATTTCATTTCCAAGTGCACATATTTTCATTTCTTATGATACAGGCGTCTTTAAAAAATGTCACGAAGTTGGTAAAATAAAAAATTATGATCTAATGAAAGTAACTTCACATTAGTCATATTATCATTACTTAATGACCTATTTTGTTATAATGACCAATCGTTAGATTAACATAGTCAAATAATAGGCCACCATAAACCAAGTAGGCAAACCTACAGTTACAATAAAATTTTGTGTATTATTCATATTAATGTATTTATTAGGAAAACCATTCAAACAACCTATGAAATAGATCAGAAAGATTTGTACATGCAACGGAACACCAAAATGACAAGCATTGACGCTATTGAGGCAGGAATATGTAAGGCGGTGGTACCAAATACCCGGGCCCGACGTTGCTGAACTCTACCACCTAGTAGTCACAATGGTAGTGACTCACATAGCCAATTAGTCGTCTTCAATGGAGCCCGAACCAACACGGGGTAAATATATGTTCATAATCTTCAATATAATATATAAATTTCAATTTATGTAATACATGATGATAGATATTTTCAATTCTTTTTTAAGATAAATTTAAAATATTTTCAGGCTAGGAACACCATTGTGCAAATGTTTTTTTATCAATAATTGTACATGTACTTCATAGAACAATGTCAGTTGACTGTACGATGGTGCTCTATTCTAATAAACTTTTTCAAAACAACAGTTATCGAACATAAATAAAAATAACATACTGTGTGTACTTAAACATAGAAAATGACTCATATGTGTGACAATTAAACATATTAGTTCCGTCATTAACCTGATAGATTATGTGATCAGCTGTGTGGATGGTACGTTTCATACCACAAGGTTGCATTCAATATCTGTAGTACCAGTAGTGTTATTACTGCAATTGTGTGGTGTAAACATAAGGTTTTGGCAATCTGATATTGTCCATGCTTGAAGTTATTACACAATTTTGGCCAGTATTTTAATTCAAGTTGCATTACAGTTAACCTGGCTTGATGTAATATTAAGTGTCAGAACAAAACTTGGCACTTACATGCAGAATAAATCTTATGACAACAGGCAATTAAGTTGACTCTCAATCTCCTAATATCAGCATAACAGTAGCCCTAAATCTGCAGTATACACTACAGTAGGCAAGATGATAGCTTTGTTTTCTTATTGTTTTGCTTAAAACTAGAGGTAATGTAAGTTCCAAATATATGATATTTCTCCAAAAGTTTCTGTAGCGCTTGCTAAGCTGGCTCTTAACCCCAATGTCAAAGTGGGCTTAAACCTCACATGAAAATTCCTATGTACTTTAAATGTGAAACTTTATCCAAAACAGTATCATCAAAAATGAGAGCGAACTAACACTAATAACCAGTCCAAAATTTTGGTATAAAGTGTGTATGGTTTATACTTACTATCATTAGGACTTGGTGCAACTCCATTATATTGATTAGCCAACCAGTGTTAGTCCTGATGTGTGAAATGGCAACCTGTTGCTTAGCTCTAAACCTCAAGAATGCTTCTGTCAGTTTGTGAGTTAATTTTTGTTAGATAATTAGTAGTCAACCTGTCAGAGTCTGCATGTGACCTCTAAACCTACCCCTTTTGCCCCGTGACTTGTTTTTAGGTGAATGAATGAATGAAATGAGCTCAAATGTACAATATTCCAAATTATTCTTATTTAATTCCAAAATAATCTAATACAAGTTCTATCACACTGGTCTCTTGACCACAAAATCAATAAATTTATAAAGTGACTGGTGAAATTTGGGATACAAATAGTTGGGGCTCAATTAAAGGAAGTACAGGAAACTTGAGACATGAGACTGAAGCTTCATATTGTACATAAAAAAATTAAGAAGAGCATGCTAGTTAATGTGCATCACAAATGCAAAATGTAAGGTGAAAATTGGGGGCCAGAATGTTTCCCTGGTTTCTACATCTTTCCACATTTGTATTGTACCTATATCGGTTTTGTTAACCTTTCTGCCATTAATTCTCTCCACATGTCCGAACCATTGGAGCATGCCTTTCTAATTTTTACACTGACACTTTCAGGTCTAAACTATCTTACTTCAGTATTATGAAACCCGTCTGCGAGTGTTCTAATATAATACTTAAGTAATAAATTTCTGTCAGGTGGTGCAACTATTCATTGTGATGCCGGTGGATGCTGACCTCAACTGCACAGACGTGGTGTCGCCTGGTTGTGAGCTGAAGGGCCTGCGTACGTGGAAAGACATTTGTCTGGTACGAAACTCCCTTTTTCAACATCAGGTAAGCAACACTATTTCTAAGTGTGGCAAAAATGTATGAAGTGATTCAGACGTAGTATTATTTATTACATCTTTGAGTTCAATCACCTCTACGATTTTTTAATATAGAACCAGCAAGTGTAAAGATGGGCAAGATTTGAAATGCAAGAGATTTTATTTCCAGATTAACTTCTGAAGATGGTTTTGGGCTTTAATATTCCCCCAACTTGTCGGTTATTACTCCCGCGAGGGTAAAACAGCTGTTTTAATTAGTTAATGGAGGTGATAGAGTTAGTTGCTTGAGACAGGTGAGTGGGACTCACCGTGTAGGTATCGAAAAGCAAGTACGTGCGGCGGCCCACTCCAGCGGGCCAATCAGTAGGGCCTCACGCGCGATCATGGATCAGTGACGTACACGCGAGATTTGTTCGGCGTATTGTTTTAAAATGAATAAAAAAAACCGGTTAAGTGCGAGTTCCGAACAAACTTGTAGGTAATTTTAGCTACACATAATTGTAATAAACGGTCATATCTTTTGATCGTTTTTTTTGTGATGTAACAAAAAAAATTTCGGTTTTCGGATTTTCTCCTTTACATGTGTTGTAATACATTGCTTCTTGCCAAATTTCATAATTCTAGGTCAATGGGAAGTACTCTATAGTTTTTGACTGTGTTTTGAAATTGCAAAATCATATCTTTTGGTCACATTAACTTACAAATTTGAATTTTCCACAGCTGAGAGTGACCGTATGTGAATAAAAAAATATGAATTTCAACTTGATAACCTTTACGCGTTGCAGAGAAAAAGGGTCTTGACAGACGGACAGACTGACAACGAAGTGATCTTATAAGGATTCCGTTTTTTCATTTGCGAGGTACGGAACCCTAAAAAGGCAAAAAGATACTGTGCAGCATTTAACTGTTTAAACAAGAATTGTGATCCAAATTTCTAAGGCGTTAGTCCGATGCCTTAGAAATTTGGATCCCCTACCTACTAAACGGTTGGTTTTGGAGGTGGGAAAAAATTTACGGTAGTAGTAAATATAATGAAATTAAAAGGAAAACTATCACGGCCTAGAAGGCTTTACAAGTTTTTGAGTAGTCCGCATTATTGTGATGGGCAACTTCGGAATCCTACATTGCGCGTTGTCTGACACGCACTTTGCCAATTTTTAAATTCGGCAATTTTAAACTTGTCGTCTCATTCGGCACGATAAAATAGTACAACATGTCATATTTCTATTTTTTCACGATATAATATATCTACAAAGGTATGAAACTTTTTACAGTGATATGAGCGTTTGCTCATATGTGCGGCAACACGTTACCTTGCCAATGCCGTGTCTATTAGTATTGATGTGGTCTGTGACAGTAACTAATCTTAATTCTCAGACTAGTCTAGTCAGAGTGTCTGACAATATTTTGTAAATTACCTAACTACTTTATAATAAATTACCTAACTACTTTATAAAACGTTTAATCTTTCACGGTAATTTGTTGAGTAATAAAGATATGCTAGCTGGCCGACCAAGCTTCGCTCGGATATGATATTTTTTCGCGTGAAAACGGATTACTATCGATATGACTCTTAGGTACCTAGATCAATATTAATAGTAAAAGACTATCTGAAAACAACATTTCGTCAAAATCGTAAGACATTTCGGAGAAACAAATTACATAGAAATATACAAGAGTAACAATATTGAAGAGGTTAGAAAAAACTAATATAAAGAATGTATACATAAAGCAGACCGTTTAATCAATAGTGTCAGAATGAACGTATCTTACACAACTTCGTGGTGCACGTTTACGGAACGCTAGTGCAGGTATTAAATTATGTTTGCCAAAGCGCCCTTGATTGTAAAGAATATCCTCGGGGGTTATATGATCACAGACCGATAATTAAAATATAATTATCCATTAGATGAATGCGTTGAGTTCAATCTTTATGTTGTGTACTTTTAAACAGGCCGGGATCCATATTAGCTATGTCGTAGACAATTGCGATTATTTTTGCATTGGTAATCTCCCCTGTTGGTCGGGGCCTAGGTTTACCATACATAACTGAAGAGATGCCTGTCCTAAATGCCTAATTTTTCAAAAAAAAAGTATAGCAAAGAAATCATAAACAAATAACATTTTTATTGGCGAAAAGAAAGCAATCTTCCCCCTCTGCTCTCGCTTCGATCCTCCTCTCTCGTCTGCTCTGTGTGCGTGTGCGTTTTCGATGTTAAGCACACACGTCATGTTTGAAATGCGACAAAGGTGCGAAATTTTAAAATGTTTGTCTGACCAGCGTCGCCCGCACGCCTTCCTAAACCTCAAAATGCCTGTCAAATGCAGCAAACGCCTGTCAGATGGCAATCCTATCCGGGCGCCCTTTGTAGAGCACTACTATTGTCATGCAGTTCGTAAAATTCGAACGATTGGCCAAACGAGTCTACCATCGACTATTAGGAGGTTATTGTTCTGCAACATGTCACCCGGGTTTGTTACCTCCGCTTATGAATGTGACATTTCTATCCTGCCATGGAAGTAACGCATCATTAACATATCTAGTGTCTACAGGTGATGATTATTCTCGTACCATCAGGAGAGCCATTTGCTTGTTTCCTGTGCAATGATCTAAAAACACTTCTATCTTGCGATCGCATGTGACGGGGCAACAGGTGGAATCCAGTCCATTTGCTCCCCTTCTATTATAAGACAACGTATCTTATAATAGAAGGGCTACATAAAAATGCTTTAAAAAAGGAGTGGAGGGCAGCCTTGAGTGGAGAACCGAAACTACTATACTCTATTACTACATACTATAATCTATTCTTTAGTTTCTCATTTTTGTATGAATATACTCTCTACGGCTCATAGAAGTTATAGAAAATCTGTAAATCTTTTCTATTAACTCATATGAGGCCTTGGCTGAAGATAATCGATAATTTTGCTTAGTAAGCGGGATAAATTTTTGAAGAAAAGATTTTTTTAAGAAACATTACTACATATTTACACTTATTACACATTCGTTTCTTTGTTTTGAGCTAATTGTCACTACAGAAAGCGTAAAACTTTCCTACCACGTGTACGTATTATAAATTGTAAATATTCGAATTGCGTCGCGGTGGACCACGTGCAATTCAGACTGCGCGCAAGGTTTAACGCCACCAGTGATTAGTGAAAATTCGTTGTTTTTTGTATATTTATGTGGCGTTGGTGTTTTATTGAAGAAATTGTGAATCGTGCAATAGTAGCAAGCGCGTGGCTGGCGGGGTCAGCGTCCGGGCCCAGGACTAATTTGGGGGAGATCGACGACTCACTACGTCGCGGCTTTGTCTGCGAGCCGTCGTACGTCGCACCCGCACCACGTCGTTTGCAATATCATTATTGAAATTTACGCGTTTTAACAAAGCGCAATTAATTTTATAAGCATACAAAGCTGTTTATATTTCTCACTAAAACTCCATTTATAACAATGCTGTCTGTGACAGATCTGCACGTGTGACCTTTCATAAACTGTCTTAGCCATGTCCTTATGATCTGTATTATTTTACTATTAAACGCAGTAAAACTGCAACAACCGACTTCCTATCTTTTGTATTTGGATTAGATATTTACTAAATTTGTATAAGAGTAGATGTAAGGTATAAAAAACATACCTACAAACAAAAAAATATTTTCTAAATTTATGAATGATTTTCAAAATAAATAATCGAGTTCTGAAGTAACAAACATAAAAAATAATGTTTAAACACAGTAGAACTGTAGCAACCAACTTCCCATTTTCTGTTTATCTGGAACCCTGCATCAGATCTTCACCAAATTAAATTAATCCACACACGAGAATTATGCCCTTCCAAACAAAAAAATAATTTTCAAAATCGGTTCATAAATGACCGAGTTCTGAGGTTACAAACATAAAAAAACATACAATCGAAATTGATAACCTTCTCCTTTTTGGGAAGTCTGTTAAAAAAAGTACAAGATTAGTTGTAATACATAACATCAATATAGATTGCTGCTTTTTGGGTTCGTAAAAGGCGAACAATTAGCCAAACGTATCACCATTACCATTGTGACTATTAGACGAAGAGTTCTGTGACATCTTACTCTGATTTGGTGTTAGTGTTTGTCAGTGTCGTGTTTTGGTGTGCGGGTAGGGAAGCCGATAAAGATATGTATGTGGCATTACCTACGAAATGTTTCTGGAGTTTGTAGTTGTTGGTGGTTTTTAAATGTAGCAATTCTTCCTTTATTTTTAGAATTTGGACCATTTGAATTATCTGTCGGATTGGGTTGTCTTCTGTCGATATTTTGTAGAAATCGTTCTTGCCTTGGGGTAGTTACATGAAATCTGCAAAGATGCGGCCATACTTCTAGTAAAACCAAAACTAAATTTTAACTTAGGTTCTCTGATACTAGTCAATTGACATTGACTGGTTATTGTTGACCAAATTGAACCAAAATTAAGCACAGTGCTTTATTTTTTTTTTTGGACGACAAAAACCAGACATTATATTCTAGATATTTTTTTCAAGTAAATAACTTCTTAAAACGTGAGAATAATTTTAATTAGTTATGTCGTATAATATCCTAAATTCTTCATAACGCACCTATAGCTGTGTAAATGTCAGCGTGATGCAGTCAATTTAGATTTCTCATAAATGTGACGTCATTTTCTATTAATGTTTAAAGGAAGTTTTGGAAAGTGTATGAATCATCATGCTCTGAATCATAAGCATACGCTACTGTTTCATTAGTCGATTAATTTGTATTGTATTTTGGCAATGTAAGTACCTAATGCATATTTTTTTATAAAACCTAAATTGAGTTTTGATAGTTTTATCAATGAAATAAATCTCGAATTAATGGGTTCGTTTTGTCTGTCGCTTGCAGGAGTGATATTGCTTAGTTTATAATTGAAATGTTAATAAACGGTTACCCTTGGCAAAGTTACTTTTGTTTACTTCAATATTGTACTGTAACTCTCATTTTTATGGAAATTCTCGGATTTTATAAAATCAAAATTCAAGTAATTAAACTTAAAAAGCGGTGTTGTTTAAATGTCAATATCTAGATTGGTTCCAGTTGGCCACATCTGAATCATAATCATAACTTATCGATATGTTTATCAGTAGTGTAGAAGTGGCTTGTTTGTATTAGTGAGTGCGGCACGTATGAATGTGACGCGAATAGCGGCTGGGTCGGCGGTGGCGGGCCGCATGACCGCTGCCCATTGCCACTTGCCTCCTCGCTCCTCAGTTAGTGAAACCGCGCCGCGCGCGTCGGAGCTCCTCGAGGCCGACCCTCGCCACACACACACAAATAATCCACTTTAAACCTATATCTAGTTCAACTAATGCATATTATCTTTATAAGATAAAAGTGTTAATTAGTGTTTGCAAAATTGAGTGAAAGTGCTACCAAATGAGATGTTTTTCAAAGTGTATAAATGTGGCCATGGAATTATTAATGCGTTTGAAGGTAAATGTAATTTGCAGTTTTTGTGTGTTTTTATTTGTATTCGTTGCGAATGCGAATGTCAATATAGCGCAAAGGCTAGCGAGGCTGTTTGAAGGCCGCCCTCGACCTTGATGTCAGAAGGTCATTGTCCTCCTTGTTTAGAGCTTTCATGCAATTTGTATCATGTTTTACTTTTTACTGTTATCTATTGTTTGACTGTTGTCTACGTCACTGTTTTATTACAATTTCTAGTTTATTTTGTTTTCAGTAGGAGTGTTAGATGAAATAGTGTTGAAAGCTTTTTATATATATTTATAAATTACAATTAAAATAAAATATATTAATAAATTTCCTTCTCTTAAAGATAATAAATATATGTAATGTCTCTTGACGCAGAAAAATTATCAAGCAATAGTCGAGCGTACTTGTATATTTATAAATAAACCTTTGAACAGTTATCATTATCGCTGCTTGTCTATTTGTGTTGATTATCAACTGCGTAGATCCCGCTGTAGCTAACATCTTTGTAATTCTTTATCACAAGAAAACTACCTATTTTAAAATTATTATAAACAATGATTTCATTTTATATATCCGTGATTATTATCTTCGCACACGCCGACTCCCACCCGTTGTATATGGCCTTTAAAATGTTGAGTAAATAAATTTCATTTCCAATTGTGAAAGGATTTTAAAAACAGACACCGAACTACAAGATTTATATATTACGATTATTTATCTTAACGAATAATCTTTTCACGTTTTACTTTCCCGTTTCTAGTACTTAAACACTGCGGACATATGCATGTGGCATGACATCCCCGCCACATGGATAGCAACGCACGCCATATGATTACTTCTTTCCAGTAGGAAGGCCATGTGTTTGTTTGCTAACGTATTATGAAAAAACGCATGGATGATATAAAAATGCGGCCAATGTCGAACTCGCACACGAAGGGTTTCGTGTCACCATACGTTTAAAATGTAAAAAAAAGCCAACAAACACGTTTTTTATATACCATAAATTTCTGTTTTCCTTTTTTTTAATTTTTAAATGAAACAATATTTTTATTACTCGTCATAAATAATGCAAACTGAAAATTTAAAATGAATTTCTGTTATTGGACTTATGGGTCAAGTACACAACTCTGAAAGGTCATATTATATTGGAATGTCATTATTAGGGTTCGGTTAACACCCTTTGCGTAAAGTCAACGTGCAATGTACGTCTCAACGTACCTACAAGACCGCTAGACCATTGCTGAACATGATTTGAATATTCAATCTTCATGTAAACACATCGATGATATACAGTTTTATCGAAGTGACATGGTATTGACATTTGAGAAATCCATATTTCTAAACTCAGAATCGAAAGACTATACAGATGATTATCGTATTATAAAAAAAGTAATTAATATGACAAGGGTGTCACAAAGTATTTATCCCACTTTAAAGCTTATTTCAGATTGGGGGTACTTAGAGATATTATGGCGTAAGATGATTTAAATCAATTAATTTATTGGCAAGTTTAGTAATGTGCAGGATTTAGAAGTAGTAAACTGTCAAAAGATTAATTATTACTGTTTACGTTGTAGGGAATAGTCAATCATTTACACAAAAATGTCGGAGCTGTGCGTCCATTATACTTATACTCATAGAGGGAAGCAGTGATTTGATTATTATGCACACACGATTTTCCAAAGTTGTTACACCTAGTGCTGGATTAGCCCATAAGCAATTTAAGCAATTGCTTAGGGCATCACGTCGTGAAACACGGGCTCATGAAACAGCACCAAATAAAATATTTAATGGCACGTGATGGGTAAAATAAATAAATACGTTAATACATATTTTTAAAGAACAATACTACGAGTATTTTACTTTTGGATGGGCGGCACCACGCACAGGCGTGGATTGCTCTAGGCATTAAGTAGTCTTAATCCGGCAATGCAGGGCTACTCTTGAAAACCGATTTGAGTTTTAATTATTGAACAATTATTGAAAAAAGTATTTCGTACTCTGGAA